>JAQZBX010014235.1:0-38855 GCA_029593785.1 Cabassous unicinctus
CTGAGGCAAGAAAAAGATGTAAAAGGCATCCAAATTGAAAAGGAAGAAGTAAAATTCTCATTATTTGCAGACGACAAGATCCTATACATAGAAAGCCCCGAGAAATCTATAACAAAGCTTCTAGAAATTATAAATTAGTTCAGTAAAGTCTCATGCTATAAGATCAATGCTCAAAAATCAGTAGCATATCTGTACACCAATAATGAGCAATCTGAGGAGGAAATCAAGAAAAAATACCATTTACATAGCAACTAAAAGAATCAAATACCTAGGAATAAATTTAACCAAAGATGTAAAGGACTTATAGATAGAAAACTACACAACACTGTTAAAGGAAATCAAAGAAGACTTAAATAAATGGAAGAATATTCCCTGTTCATGGATAGGAAGACTAAACATCATTAAGATGTCTATCCTACCCAAACTAATCTACACATTTAATGCAATCCTATTAAAAATCAGCACAGCATTTTTTACTGAATTGGAAAAACTACCTAGAAAATTTATTTGGGAGTGTAAGAGCCTCTGAATAGCCAAAGACTTATTTAAAAAGAAAAATGAAATTGGAGGTATCACACTATCTGACTTTAAAACATACTACAAGGCTACAGTCGTCAAAACTGCATGGTATTCACACAAGGATAGATATACCGATCAATGGAAGTGAATTGAGAGTTCTGATATAAATCCTCACATATACAGTCATCTGATATTTGACAAGGCCACCAAGCTCACTCAACTGGGAGAGAATAGTCTCTTTAAAATATAGTGCTTGTAAAACTAGATATCTATATCCAAAAGAATGAGAAAGGAACACCATATCACACCTTATACAAAAATCACTTCAAGATGGATCAAAAAACTAAATATAAGGGCCAAGACCGCAAAGACATTGGAAGGTAATGTACAGAAATATCTACAGGACCTTATAGTATGAAATGGTTTCATGAACTTCACACCCAAAGCACAAGCAGTGAAGGAAAAAATAGATAAATGGGATCTCCACAAAATTTAAAACTTTTGCACCTCAAAAAGCTTATCAATAAAGTAAAAGAGCAGCCTACCCAATGAGAGAAAATATTTGGAAACCATATATCTGATAAGAGCCTAATATCCAGCATATATAAAGAAATCGTACACCTCAAAAAGAAAAAGAAAAACAAAACATTTAAAAAATGGACAAGAGACCTAAAAAGACACTTCTCCAAGAAAGAAATACAAATGACCAAAAAGCACAGAAAAGATGCTCAACATCACTAGCTATTAGGGAAATGCAAATCAAAACTACAATCTGATACCATCTTACACCCATTAGACTGGCAGCTATTAAAAAAACAGAGGAGTGTAAGTGTTGGAGAGAATGTGGAGGAAGGGAAACCCTCATCCACTGCTGATGGGAATGCAGAATGGTCCAGCCCTTTTGAAGGACATTTTGGCATTTCCTCAAAAAATTAACAATAAAACTGCCGTATGATCCAGCAATTCCACTGCTGGGAATATACCCAGAAGAATTGAAAGCATAGACATGAACAGATATATGCACACCAATGTTCATAATGGCATTATTCACTATTGGCAAAACATGGAATCAACCCAAATGGCCATCAACAGATGAATGGTAAACAAAATATGGTACATACATAAAATGAAATATTACTCAGGAATACAGTGCTCACGAGGAATACTGTGCTCACACACAGGATAACATGGATGAATCTTGAGGACCTTATGTTGAATTAAGCAAGCCAGGCTTTGAAGGATGAACAGGACATGACCTCACTGATATGAATTAAGAAAATTGAGCAGATGCAGAGGGCTATTGTGTGGAAGGTGAGTTTACAGGAAGTAGAAAGGGAGAAGAAGGTTGTGAGTCAACAACCATACAGATGGAATCTATGGTCAGGTGAAAATGTGTAGCTGCGCATTGAAGGGATATGACTGGAGGTTAGTGATACTATTGGTTTGGGTGGTGCAGTTTTGACAGATGAGTAGATTGGGGGCAGTGGGTTGGAAGGTGCAGGGAACTTGGGGGAGGGTTTGGAGAAGGACATGTTGAACACTGGGGATTTGTGGGTATGTGGTTGAAAGTACAAATTTGGAAATGCTCTTATGGCAATATGACAAGGAGGGTTTACTCATTTAGGATGTTCGATGGGGGACATTAGGGACATAGCACAATTGGAGCAAGCTTCCAGGGAGAGTGTGAGTGATCATTTTGTCATAATGTGTTGTATCAGTGGGTGGAGACCAACATAATGAGAGGGAAGGAGTTGGACTTCCTTCTGGGAGGGCCAATTTGTTCACAAACAGAGGCAGGAGTCTCTTGAAAGTATAGGTGGTTCCTAATAGGGGAGGACAAACCAGTGTGTCAAGACCTCTGTTTTCTTGCAACTAACTATGAATCTTGTCATACAAGGAGTGAAGCCAGGGGCTTGCTGTGGGCTCCAAGGGGTGGGGGTGGGAGGAATAGAATAGATTGAACAGCGTGTATTTAGTGGGCAATGGAAGTATTCTACATAATCTTCCAATGATGGACACAGGCCATGTTAAATATCATTAAAATTTATAAAACTGTATGGTCTAAAATGTAAACCATAATGTAAACCATTGAACCATGGTTAATAGATGTGTTTCAGTAGTTGCATATCAGTTATAAAAAAGTAAGACACTGGGGAATAAATGGAAGAAAATGCCACTGTACATACATGACACAAGATATTACAGTAATGAAAGGCAAAATGTCAAAAAACACTTTTCAAAATATTTTTCATTATTTTTTAATATCCCAATCTTTTAATTTAATTTTGTTTTTAGTATTATAATTTTTTATGTATTTTATTTCTTATATTTAAAACTATCTTTTTTTTCATTTTCCTATTAATTGTATTTAGCTATTTTAATGGCTGTATTTTTGAAGAGGCTTTGGGTCACAGGAGGGTTACAACTGGGGCAGAGAAGGATCATTGGTGTGGGGTGTCAATGATAGGGGATATATAGGAGGAACTTCAGCTGGGCATGTATATAAGGTATATAAATATGTCCAATCTTCATGGGGCATTGTCACAGTGGGTGGAGACTCACACAATAACCGAGATAATATTGAATTCCCATGCTGAAGAGCTCTGCCACATTCTCTAATGGAGCATCAACAGTCCCCCAAGTGTAGGGACAATGACTGGTGAAGGAGGATGATCCATTGATGGGCCCTTGATATTGATGACTATGCTTAAGAGCCTTTTCTCTTGACATTGAAACTTAGCCTAGTGTTGTGGCATGCCTATAAGTTGTTTCCTAAGAGCCTCCTTTTTTCTCAAAGGTGGATTCTTTCTAAGCCAAACTCAGCATATAAATAAAATATCTTCCCCCCAGCAGGAGACATGATTCCCGAGGATGATCCTCCCTGGCACCATGGGATTACTACCAAGCATCAATTAGCAATGTGACTAGAAAAACACCTCAAATAAAAGGGGGAAAAGATAAAGACAAATGAATTTATATGGCTAAGATGGTTCCAAGTAGTCTGGAGGTCATCCCAGAAGTAATGCTTATGCACACCTTAGTAAGATTTCATACACAGTCAAAGTGAATACTACATCAAATAATGGGGCTCCTGACAGCTCTGGAGACACACAGGTCCTATGGTCAGGGCAGATAACTCCAGAGTTTGGTGCCTTGCCAGTGGGCCCTTCTTTGGAGTTTGTGCTCCTGAGGGTGACAGAGAAGGACTCAATTATGGCTCCCCTACACATGGCTCCTCTGTCCATTCTATTTAAACCTATACTTGGTGCTGGAGTTTGTACATGTACATCCAAAAGACTGGATTCTTTGGGCTGACAATATTCTAGCTGGGCCTGGGATCTCAGCAGACTTGCAGCACCTACTCTCCAGTTCATTGGACTCACCCAGGTAAATAACAAGGAGGTAAGGATTGACAACCACCATACCAAGGAAATGAGAGAGCTGACAACTGCAAGCAAGAGAGTCCCAACCATAGGCTGTATGGGACCAAAGCCTCCTTTCAATCAGGGTGGAGTGGACATCACCATACTAGAATCTAAGGATTGGAAAATGAACTATGGACTTACTGGTAGTCTATTATAGACATATTGTGATTCTAGCATTGGAAGAAATCACAACATTGATGTAGAACCTGTGACCACTGGAGGCTCAGGGGGTAGGGAGAGGGAATAACAGTTGTAATATTGGGGCTTTTTCATGACTTGGGAATCATCTTGAGTGACAATGCAATGACAGATATAAGCCATTTTATATCATCACATAACATGCATAACTGTTTGGGAGAGAGTGTAGATGACAATGTGAACTATGGTCTAAGCTCTGTGGCAAAGTCCCAGGATGCGTTTATCAATTGCAATGAATGTGCCACACTAATGAAGGATGTTTATGTGGGAGGGTGTGGAGGGTTTGGGGAGCAGGGCATATGAGAATCCCTACATATTTTTTTAACATTTATGTTGTCTAAGTATCTTTTAAAAAATACAGAAAATTATTATTAAAAAATAATAAAATAAAATAAAATTGTTTGGGAACTCAGAGATGGGCAATTACTTTAAAAAAAGGTATGAAGCATCTGAAAAAAAGGACAGATAAGTTTAATATCACCTGATATCTATTGTTGCTGTCAGTGTGCAGCGCAAAGGAAGAGTCAGACAAGTTGATGCATATGAAGCAGAGGGCTGCAGCTCACTCAGGCAAAACAGCCCCAAGATCACTGTGACCATCTCTTTTATTCAGCTTACCACAGTGCATAAATTCTACCCCCCTAACCTTGCTTTCCCACTGTGTTTCTCTTACTACAGCAAGAACACTGCCTTCTCTGACAGTCTACCAAGGGGCATAAGTATAAACACTGTTTCTAGCCTTAAATGCCTTAGTCTATCTAATATCTCAGCTTGGTGCATGAGAGCACTACCTGTTTGTGAGTTCCCAGACAATCTTTCTTGGGAATTCAGACAATAACGTCTGTGTGGTGAGTTCATTTTGCTCTGCCTCCTCCCACTGATATCTGCAGTATACAGTGTCCTTGGAGACATTTACTAATGTGTCTCTGCCAGCAAGCATGTTTTTTGAATGCTTAACCCTTTATGCTCTGACTCTCAGCATCTTCTCCAACAATGTATAAAATAAAATGTAAAGGAAAAAAATCCATGTTTGATGTCTACATCAAGCTCAGTCTTTTTTTTTATGCTATGAGAGAAGCTTTTCTTTTTTTAATGTGGTATATTATTGATATATCCAGTTTAATGTAAACTAATTTATCATGTCTTTAAATGCACAATGGAACCTAAATGCATATTTTCAAATTGACCTCATGCATTTAATAATACATGAACATATTATTTAATAATCTGGTATTTTACATGTCAAACTCAAATTATTTTACTGTTAGTTGCTTTTTTTTAATTAAATCAATTTTATTAATACATATTAATAAAGCATAAATCCATCCAAAGTGTAAAATCAATGGTATTCAGTGTAATCACATATCTGTGCAATCAGCACTTCAATCATTCTTAGAGCACATTCATAATTCCAATAATAATAATATAAACAAGCAAAAGTCATCACCTCTCAATCTCTCTATGCTTCCCCTGCTGTACATAGCTGCTATTCTTTTTTCTATGCAGAGGTAAGAAGAAATGAAGTCATGAAGCATATGACAACATGGATGACAGCATGGAATGATGTGGAGGACATTATTTTGAGTGAAGCAAGGCAGACACAAAATGAAAATACTGTACAATTGCGCTAGGATGAACAAAATATGTTGTGTAAACTCATGGAGTTAATAATTAGAATCTAAGTCACCAGAAAATAGGAGGGTAGAAAATAAAAAGCTGAGGGTTAAACTGTGCAGAATTTGTAAAAAGGTTGTTTGTAAATCTTTGGAGATGAATAGAAATGGTGAAAGCATATTACAGAGTTTGTAAGTAACAGAGTGATTATGTGTATGACAGTGGTCAAAAGGGAAAGTCTAAGGTCATGTATATTCCTTTTCTTCTAGAAATATACCTGACCTTTTATTATTTGTACTTATATTAATTGTATTTTTGATATATTTAGGGTCAATTATGGTATATTGTTATTTTTCCTTTTATTTATTTTGCTTTGTTTGCTAATTTTTGGCTTTCATTTCAATTAATTAGCCATATATTTCTTCCCCATTAACTTGTTAGTTGGAATTCTTTGTTCTTTGATATTCCTTTTTTTTTCTTTGGGGTACATTGTATACATAAGTCTAACTTAATTTGATTAAAAAAACATAATTAGAGAATTTTTAGGTTTACATAAAAAATCATGTGAAACATACTGTATTCACATATATTCCATTTATTAACACCTTGCATTAGCATGGTTCCTTGGTTACAAGTGATGAAAGAATATTACAATTGTACTATTAAGTTTAGTCCATAATTTACATTAGGATGTGTTTTCCCACATACCACCCTATTATTAACACCTTGCATTAGTGTGATATAGTTGTCATAATTAATCTAAAACATTTTCAAAATTGTTCTATTAACTATAGTCCATCATTTACAATAGGGTTCACTATGTTGAACAGTCCTATGTTTTATCTTTTAATTTTTATTCTACTAACATGTATACTACATGAAATTTCCCCTTTAATCCACATTCACATATATAATTCAGTGTTAATTAAACTCAATTTTCTGCTGGCATCATCACCATCTATTTCCCAAACTTTACAATATACCTAAATAGAAATTCTCTACAAAATAAGCATTAACTCTCTATTCTCTAATCTCAACTCAGTCCTTTGTAAACTATATTCTATATTCTCTCTCTATGATATTGCTTATTCTAATTATTTCATATCTGTGAGCTCACAAATTGTCCTTTCTTGTCTGGCTTATTTCACACACTATAATAACTTTAAGGTTCATCCATGTTGTTGCATGAACCAGAACTTGCTTCATTTTGACTATTGAATAATATGCAACCGGATGTATATCCTATATGTTGTTCAACCATTCGGCAGTTGATGGACACTTGGTTTGCTTCCATCTTTGTTGCTTGTGAGATGTGCCAGTATCTGTTCAAGTTCCTGCTTTCAATTCTTCTGGGTATATATCTAGTAGAAGGACTGCTGGGTCATATTGTAATTATATACTTACCATTCTGAGTAATTGCCCAACAGTCTTCCACATCAGCTGTATCATTTTACATTCCCACCAGCAATAAATGTGTGTTTCAATTTCTCCACATCTTGTCCATGACTTCTAATTTTCTGTTTCTTTTTTTTTTTTTATTAAATCTAACCTTTCTGTTGGGTGTGAAATTGTATCTCATTATGGTTTTGATTTGTATTTCCCTAATAGCTAATTATGTTGAGCATCTTTCATGTGCATTTTAGTCATTTATGTATCCTCTTTGGAGAAATATCTGTTCAAGTCTTTCACTGATTTTTAATTGGGTTGTCCTTTTATTGTTGTGTTGTAAGATTTCTTTATATTTTCTGGATATTAAGCTCTTATCAGTTATGTGGTTCCAAATATTTTCTGTCATTGAGTAAGCTGTCTTTTCACTTTTGTGATAAGGCCCTTTGACATGCAAAATATTTAATTTTGCTGAGGTCCAATTTATCTATTTTTGTTGTTGTTGCTTATGCTTTATGTGTAAAGTTTAAGAAACCATTGTCTAACATCTGATCCAGAAGATGTTTCCCTACATTTTCTTCTTGGAGTATAATAGCCCTGGTTTTATATATATGTCTTTTATCCATTATGAGTTACATTTTGCATATGATCCTCCTTCATTCTTTTGTTAAAATGACTATTTATTTTCCCAAATGAGTGGACTGGGCAGCCTTATGAAAAATCAATTGGCTTTATAAATGAGGGTCTGTTTATGAACTCTCCATTTGATTCCATTGGTCTATACGTCTATGCTTATGCCAGGATCACAGAGTTTTTACTACTGCAGCATTGTAAAAGTTTTAAAGTCAAGAATTATAAGTCCCCCAACTACTTTCTCAGGCTGGTTTGGCTATTCAGGGTCCCTTACTCTTCCAAATAATTTTGATAATTGGCTTTCCCATTTCTGCTAAATAGACTGTTGGAATTTTGATTGGGATTGCATTGAATTTGTAAATCAATTTGGGTATTGACATCTTAATGATATTTAGCCTTCCTATACATGAACGTGGAATGTCCTTCCATTTTTTGGGTCTTCTGTGATTTCTTATAGCAATGCTTTCCAGTTTTTTGTGTATGGATACTTTAAATTTATTCCAGATATTTGATTATTTTAATTGCTTTAGTAAAAGGATTTTTCTGGATTTCTTCCTCAGATTGCTTATTAGTGTATAGAAACACTTCTGATTTCTGTGTGCTGATCATCTGTCATGCCACATTGCTGAACTAGTTTATTAGCTCCAGTAGATTTATGGTAGATATTTCCAAACTTTCTTTATATAGGATCATGTCATCTGCATATAGTGAAAATGTTACTTCTTCCTTTCAAATGTGGAAGAATTTTATTTCTTTCAAATTTGGAGGATTTTATTTCTTTTTCTTGCCTAACTTCTCTGCTAGAACTTCCAGTACAATATTAAGTAATGGGGGTGACAGTGGCCATCCTTGACTTGTGAATGACCTTAGAGAGAAAGCTTTCAGCCTTTCAACATTGAGTATGATGGTGGCTGAGGATTTTACATATATGCCCCTTGTTATGTGGAGGAAGTTTCCTTCTATTCCTATCTTTCAAAATATTTTAATCCAGAAAGAATGATGGATTTTTTTCAAATGCCATTTTTGCATCAATAGAGATGATCATTTGATTTTTTTACTTTCATTTTGTTAATGTGATGTATTTCATTGATTGATTTTTTTGTGTTGAACCACCTCTGCATACCTGGGATAAAACCCATTTGATCATGGTGCATAACTCTTTTCCTGTGATGTTGGATTCAATTTGTAAGTATTTTGTTGAGGATTTTTAGATCTACGTTCATTAGAGCAATTGGTCTATACTTTTATCTTCTTGTAGTATCTATATCTGATTTTGGTATTAGAGTGATGGTGGCTTAATATAATATGTTAGGTAGTTTTCCCTTCTTTCAACTGTTTGGAAGATTTTGAGCAGTATTGGAATAAATACTTCTTGAAAGGATTGATAGACTTCACCTTTGAAGTCATATGGTGCTGGGCCTTTCTTGTGACATTTTTGATGACTGATTCAATCTCACTAATTATGAATGGTTTGTTAAGGTCTTCTTTTTTTTCCTCAAGTCAGTGTAGGTAGTTTTTGTGTTTCTAGGGAATTCTACATTTTACCCCAGTTGTATAATTAGTTGGCATACAGTTATTCATAGTGTTTTCTTAACATCTTTCTTATATCTGTGGGAAAATAGGGTGCTCCAAAATACATGAGGCAAACACTGGCAAAAATGATGAAAGAACTAGATGTCTCCATAATAAAAATTTGACTTTTCAATACAACAATCTCATCATAGAATAAAACATCTAGATAAAGGACGAACAACAAATCAGAGATCTTGAATAATATGATAAATGAACTAGGTCTAACAGATATAAACAGAACATTGCATAAAAAACAGCAGGATAAACATTCTTCTCAAGTGCTCATGGATCTTTTTCCAGGAGAGACCATATTGGGTAACAAATAAGATTTCAATAAATTTTAAAAGATTGGAATTATACGAAGCACTTTCATTTATAATACTGGAATGGAGCTGATTATCAAAAATAGGCAGAGAACTGGAAAATTCACAAATATATGGAAATTAAAGAACACATTCTTAAACAAAAAGTGGGTTGAAGATGAAATTGCAAGAGAAATTAGTAAATATATCTTGAGATGAATGAAAATGAGAACACGACATATAAAAACAGGATGCAGTGAAGACAGTGGTTGTTCAGATGTAGGAGTTCTTTATATATTTGGGTACTAAAACTTTACCAGGTATATAGTTACCAATTATTTTCTACCATTTTGTAGGTTGTCTTTTCAATTTCTTGATAGTATCCTTTGATGAACAAAAGTTTTAAATTGCAAATGAAGTCTTTGTTATCTATGTTTTCTTTTGTTTCTTGAGCTTTAGGTGTTATCTCTATGAAACCACTTCTGCAATAAAGGATGCTGGGATTTTTATAAATATTGCATTTAATTTGTAGATTGATTTCAATTATATTGACATTTTTAAGGAGGTACGGGGGATTGAACCCAGGATTTTGTACATGGGAGACAGGTGGTCAACCACTGAGTTACATCTGCTCCCCCAGTATTGACATTTTAATAACAACAAGTGTTCCAGTCCTTTAACACAGGATGTCTTGACATTTATTTAGGTCTTCTTTAATTTCTTTCAGCAGAGTTTCCTTTTTTTTTTTTTTTTTTTTTTTTTTTTGGTATTCAATGTAAAGTTCTTCACCTCCTCATTTAAATCCATTTGTATATATGTTATTCTTTTACAAGCTACTGTGAGAGGAATTTTTAAAAAGAGTTCATTTCAAAATATTATTTTCTGGTATATAAAAGTTCAGCTGATTTTTGCATGTTAATCTTGTAGCTTGGAATTTTGCTGAATTTATTTGTACTACTAGTTTTCTCATGCATTTTCTTGAATTTGCTGTATAAAGGATGATATAATCTCTAAATGGAGATATTTATACTTTTTCCTTCCTAATTTAAAGACTTTCTGTTTCTAAGAATTTGCCAATTCTTCTAGATTATTTGATTTATTTATATACAATTATTAATAATATTGTCTAATAATTTTTTTTATTTGTGCAAGATAAGTAGTACACCCTCCTTCCATTCGGTATTTTAGGTGTTTTCATCTTGTGTCATTTTTTTTTTTGTCAGTCTAGATTAAAGTTTTTCAAATTTATTATTTTCAAAGAAGCAACTTTTGTTTTCATTGATATCTCAATTTTTTTATTGTCCATTTCATTTATCTCTGCTCAATTCTTTATTATTTCTTCCCTTCGACTAACTTTAGGTTCAGTTTGCTCTTCTTTTTATTTTTCTAGTTCCTGTAGATGTGTATTTAGGTTACTGATTTAAGTTCTCTTTTATTTTGTAATGTAAGTATTCATAGATACAAATTTCCTTATGAGCATTGCCGTTGTTTCATTCCGTAAACTTTCATGTGTTTTGCTTTTGCTTTCATTCATCTTAAGATATTTATTAACTTCTCTTGTGATTTATTCTTGAGCTACTGGTTGTTTAAAAGTCTGTTAATTTCCACATATTTGTAAATTTTCCATTTATCTCTCTGTTATTGATTACTAGCTTTATTCCATTGTGTTTGGAGAAGATGCCATGTAAAATTTCAATGCTTTAAAATTTCATGAGATGTATTAAGTGGCCAAACTGTGGTCTACTCTAGAGAATGAGCCACATGTGTTCAAGAATAATGTGCATTCTGCTCTTTTTGGGTGGAGTGTTCTATATATGACTGTCCATTCTAGCTCTTTTATACTTTTGTTCTGATCCTATTTCCAAATTTTCGTATCTTTATACATTCTAACCAATGTTGAAAGTGGAGTATTGAAGTATCCAATAATTATTGTAGAGCTACCCATTTCTACCTTCAGATTTTTAATGCTTGTATAATGTGTATTGGGGCTCTGCTATTAGTTGTATACACAATTTTAATCATTTTATTTTCTTGGTCAAGTGAACTTTTAAAAATATACAGCCCTTCTTTGCCTTATAATAGCTTTTTTCTTAAAATTTATTTTGTCTGATATTAATTTATCCACCCCAGATCTCTCTTTGTTACATTTGCATGGAATAGATTTTTCCATCCTTTCACTTTTGACCTGTTTGTGTATTTGCATCTAAGGTGAGTTTCTTGTAAACAAAATATAGTTATTTAATGGCTCGGTGTCCATTCTGTAAATCTTTGTTTATTTGATTGGAGAGGTAAATTCATTTACATCAAAGTAACTACAAGGCAAACTTATTTTGCCATTTGCCCATTGTTTGTTGTACCTTTTTTGTCCCTCATGTCTCCATTATACCTTCTTTGGCATGTAGTTAATCATTTGTAGTGAAACAGATTGAAATCCTTCTCATTTCATTTACTGTTTTTATTTTAGATACTTTATATTTGGGTACCAACAGGTTTATAGTTAACATCTTAAACATCTTCAATAACATGAAAAAATTTGTTCTATATATCTCTGTTATCATTCTTTAGGTTGTTTTTGTCATACATTATCTCTTTACATTTTGCATGTGCTTTACAATAGACGTATGTTTATTTCTTAGGTAATTGTACTCTATGTCTTGTAGGGAAAATAGGATTACATACCATGAATAAACTAATACTGCAATTTGCTTTTACCATTGTACTAATATGAAGATATTTCTTTCTTCATACAGCTAAAACCTTTTATCTACTATACTTTCTTTTCATCCTAAAGAATTCTCTTTATCGTTTACTTTAGGGAAAATCTACTGGTGATGAGCTTGCTCAAATTTCTTTACCTGTGAACATCTTAAATGCTCCATCACTTTTGAAAGACAGTTTTACGAGATATAGATTTCTTGGCCTGCAATTTTTCTCTGTCAGTACATTAAATATATCATAAGACTGCCTTCTCACCTCCAGGGCTTGTGATGAGAAAACAGCACTTAATCTTATTGAGTACCTTTTGTTTATGATGAGTCACTTCTTTCTCACTGCTTTCAGAACTTTCTTTTTATTAGTGGCATTCAAAATTTTGATTTTGATATATCTTGGAGTAGATCAATTTGGGTTTTTCATGTTCGGAGTTCGTTGAACTTCTTGGATGTGCATATTCATGTCATTGGTTCACTTTATGAAGTTTTTGGCCATTATTTCTTCAGATGTTTATTTGTCCACTTTATCCTTCTCTTCTCTTTCAAGGATTCACACAATGCCTACATTAGTACTTTGTATGTTGTTCCACAGGCCTCTTTGGTGCTTTCAACTTTTTAAATTATTCTGTTATTCAGACTGAATGGTTTCAGTCATCCTTCTCCTTGTTCACTGAGTGATTCTTATGTGTGTTCAATCGTGCTCTTGAAGCTAGTGTATTTTTAGTATCTGCTTTGTTTTTCATACAGTGAGGTTCACTTTGGTTACTTTTTAAATTTTCTATAATTCCTCTTTCTGTTGAAAATCAACTTCTAGATTTCCTTAGATTTTTATCCATTCTCTGAGTTCATTGAACTTATATAGGAGAGAAGATTTAGTATCATTGATTTGTTGTTTCAAGTCTAAACTTCCTCTGTCATTTTATCTTGTTCATTTGAATGAACATCTCTTCCAATTTATTTGTATGTCTTGTGAATTTTTTGAAGTTCTTTGATTCTTTTGATTTGCTAATTCTGGATGTCAGGTATTCACTCATTTTTAATTATTTTGTGTTTATAAAGAAGCCTTACATTACATAAATGTTACATTTAAATATAGGGAATTCCCATAGGTCTGACCCCCTATGCCTCCCACACTTTTCCACATTAAAAGCACCTTTCATTAGTGTGGTACTTTTGTTACAGTTGCAGATATTCACTCTTACCTAATGTTTTATTGCAGGTTAGTTCTGTGTTGAGGTTCTTATCCAAAACTTATCCTAGTTTATACTATTTTCCTAGGCATGGCTAATAGCCTTCAATAATTCCCCAGTAATTGTGGCTGTTTCCCATCGGGGAAAGAATTTCATGTCACTAGCTTCTCTTCTGTGGTCTATAAGCTGCCTTTTTTTTGTTTTAATTGGAATTTTTTTAATCTCCCTGAGTGCTGCAGTCAGCTGACAATCTGCTCACTGAACTCTAGATTGTATTTTTACTCCAGCTTTCAGCACTATGTCTACTCATTGGCTGAGGTCCCTTTAGTTCATTGCTTTTCTGTCCCCATATCACTTCCAAGTACAAGAACACAGCCCTATGTCCTGAGTTACTCTCCCACAGAGCCAGTTGAGGATGGTTAACAAAATCACTCAATATTTCATATAGGTGAATCACTATTCAGGCCTGAGAAACCAACTGGAATGTGTGCATAAAACACAGCTACCCACATGAGTCAATTTGGCTTCCAGGATCCATATTGGATGTGCAGGTCTCCAAGCTGACACCATGGTTTAATCAGGGCTCAAACACCTGAATTTTAATGCACTTATGCCACCAAACCACTGCCTTGACTCACACCAACTGCCATGCAGATATGAGGTTGGTAGAAGGACACAGAAGAATGAATGCTTCCTGAGGTTTTCTAATGAATTTTATATATTTTTTCTAAGTAAGCACTTGTAGAGTTGTTCTCTAGACGTGATCACCTTCCATGGTTTTGAGAAAAGTTATTCTTCCTTCTCTTCACTATTTCTAAGATGAGATGTTCCATAGTATATCTTACAGTACACCTCGGTGACATAATTGGCACATTAAGTCCTTCTTTAAAGAACTTGAAGGTTTACAGAAAAATAATGCAGAAAATGCAAAGTTCCCCTATACTATCTTCATGCACACTGTTTTCCCTATTATTAACATTTTTAATTAGTGTTGTACCTTTGATATCATTGATGAAACAATATTATTAAAATTATACCATTAATTATAGTCCATAGTTTACATTAGGATTCACTATTTTTGTTGTACTGTGTATGGTTTTTTATTTTATTTTATTTTTTTATGAGAAGTTTGATATCTCTGCTTCTTTAGTTTGTGGCCAGCAACTACAATGACAAAATTTCTTTAAACACCTGGAGCCAGGGGGAAAAGAGAAGAAGAAGAAAAAAGAGATATCCCTCTTGATATTTTCAAATTAGCTCTAGTTTGGAGCAGTTCTGCAATTCTTAGCCATCTTCTTTACAACACTGCCTTAGTTTTCACTTCTTGTGAGTTTGAACCTATACATTAACCAGAACTGAAAGCATAAGGTATTCCCATGTCTTTCCTGAGCATGTGTCCTGCCTGGGATATGCCTGTGTCTTTTTGGATATTCTGACAGACATCTGATGCCTGGGGAAGAACAAAGCCCTTATTCCCCAAAGTAACTATCTCCACAGATTTCTTTGCAGATATCTTTCAAGAACACTATTATTTGCCACAATTATATTTTTCCCCTCAGGTTGCCAATGTTTCTTAATTTGCTTTCTAATCATCTTAAGAAATGTCATATGCACAGTTACATTTTGGACTGAGAGAAATCTCAGGTGACACAAAAGCAAGCACACTGCATCAATTCTTTAGCAATACCACAGACAGGCCAACACAGATTACCATGCCTCCTTTCCAGGTCTGCTCTTCTCCCTCCCACAACAGGTAAAAACTCAAGGAATGTAATCTGCCATCCTCAAGACCAAGTTTTTCTTGGTAGGGTGGTGTGTTCATCTCAGCTAAATTGTATGAAAAGTTCTTCTGCTATAGTTTAAATTGCTTTATTTTAGTCAATCTTAGTTTCATTGCTGTAAGCCATTGACTATATTTCAGAGTTCTGACAAGGTTGATTCTGACAGATTTCTTTTATTATTTTTCTTCATTTTTCTGGGCCAGGACAGGCCCTTGGAATTCTTTAAATATGCTAGTTTCAGTAGTGTAAATCTCTGAAACTAATTGTGGTTTTTTGTATACTATATTTGACAATTATTAAAAATAAAAATATTACTTAAAGTTGCATCATAACCTATCAAAAATGTAAGAATGAATCTTATAACTGTACACATTTTATTCATGAGCACTAGAATATTTCATGATGTAAAATTAAAGAAAATCTAAGCAAAGACTGATAGATCTTATTCATATGTAAGAAAATTATGCATTTTTAAGATATTAATTTTTACTAATACATTTACTCAATCCACTGATATATGAATAAAAATTTCAGTAGTTTTCTGTGTATTTATAATTTCTAAAAAATAGCTCTTCCTAAAATTTATGTAGAAAAACCAATTATCAAAAAAAAATCTAATACAATGTTATCATAATTCATAATTTCTATAGAGCAACAGTAATTAAGCCAAATGGTATTGATAAAAAACAGTGATAAATACAACAATGGGAGAGAATAGTGAATGCACATGTAGACTCACATGTATTTATTGCCCTTACTTACAGCAAGGCAAGTCAATTTAAGGTACAAAATAAAGGCACATTCAATAAAAGTTACTGGATAAAATTGATACCTATATTAAAAACAATTTGCATACTTCCTAAGTTCTTAAACATTAATGCCAGGTGTAAGATTGGAAAATATTTTTGCTTATTGATAAAGATAATATAACAAATAATCAAATAAATAGAAAACAAATAAGGCTTCTAGAAATCCTGTATAAGAGAGAGTGTCCCTACTTTGCAATAAGCAAGCATTTATGAATCATGATTATAAAGGCATTAAACCTATGGTAAAAACAAATGGAACTGTACTTAATTAAAATTGTGAATTTATTTTCATTTACATATTAATAGGGACAAAAATGATGCCATAGATTGGATTAGAAGCCATTAAAAATAATGTATTTGAAAACAGAATCTTATCTAGTACATGATCAACTCTTATGACAAACTCTGATAATAAAATGAACAAAAGTGTTGAAGAAGCATTTCACAAAGAAAACATCTAATTGATTGATAAGCTTATATAAAGGTACTCAACATGAAAAATTACCTTGGACATGAAGATTAAAATGAATGGATGACTCCATTACACACTTCCTGGATTTTGGTACAGTTCTAAGGAATCTGGGTACATATTTTGACATGTATGTGGGATTCTTATACATAGGGAGTTGGAGTGTGAAATGATGCCACCACTTTGTGGGAAACCTGCACTTAACCACTGAGCCACATTAGCTCCCCTGAGTTGGCTTTTCATTTGTTTGCTTGTTTCTTTCTGTTTTTTGAAGGCACTGGGGACCGAACCTCAGATCTCCCTCATGGGAAGCAGACATTCAACCGCTTAAGCCACACCCAGTTCCTATGGTGCCAACACTTTGGAAACAACTTTTTACTTCCATCTCTGGAAAAACATACATCTCATTTATCATCCTGAATTTTATCTTCTATATACAGAAGAGAAATGTGTACATATGTCATCCAAAAATGACAAGTACAAATCTATGTATTTGTATAGACCTGTTTTTCTAATAGAGACAGTCAAAATGTCCATTTTTAGGAGAATGGTTAACTAATAAGTGAAATAATCATATAGGTAAATAATCCCAGTATTGATATAGAACATCAGTGATAAAACAAATGGAATGATGTGATAGAAATATAGTGAGCAAATGCCATCAGATACAAAAGAAAATATAATCTTTATTATTATTTTAGTGTAGTTTAAAAAAGTCATAGAAATCAGTGAAAAAAGTCAAAATGATAGATACTTCATGAGGATATTGAGACTTATGGACAAATAGTTATATATTCAAATGAATATAATCAGAGAAAAATGCAATGCCATCAGCCCTATGGTATGAGAAATGTTAACAGAAGTCCTGGAGGTTAAAGGAAAACCATAGCAGATGATATCACTGGATGTAACAAGGAATGACATGTACTAGGAAGGTTGAATATGCCATTCTGTACATTGTGAAAATACTAAGTTAAGGCAGACAGTAATGATTGGAAGATGAATATTGAAATTTTAAATAATAATTGAAATCAAATATATGGTTTATGACTAAATGTTTATTAGAGTAGAAAAATAATGAAGTGATACATGTTTTATTAAACCCTTAGAAAATAGAGCTCAAAGTAGATGAGGCTAATGTAAAACAAACAACACTGAGGGAGCATGGAATTTTGTGCCCCAGAAATTCATGTTCTTAATCTTAATCTAGTCCTTTGTGTTTGAATTCATGGTAAATAAGGACATTTCTTAGGCTATTTCAGTTAAATTGTGCCCAACTGAATCAATATGGGTCTTCATCCTATTACTGGAAGTCATATAGTGAAGACCACAGAAAGAAAAGCCATGGGGAGCAGTGAAAACATGGAAGTCCCCATTACCTGGAAGAGAAGAGTTAGAAAATTTCCATGTATATTGCACTCTGATGGGAATCCCAAAAGATTGCTGGCTAGCCAGAAAACACTGGAAATGGGAGGAAGCAAGTCTTCTAGCCTCTGAAACTATGAGTTAATAAATTCCTGTTGTTAAGCTAACCAATTGTATGATTTTTTTTAGCAGCTAGGAAATTAAAAAAAAAAATACAAAAAAACACACAAATCCAAAAAACATCAAAGTAAACAGTAACCCAGCATGAATCAGAAATTATATTTAAAAGAAATAAACTCAACAATTCCACTTAAAGACAAGGATCATCAGAGAGGTTAAAAAATACACAATCTAAACCTGTATTGTTGATAAGAAATTCTATTTAAAATGAAAGCAACATATATGATGGAAATAAAATGCAAAGACATGGAAAAATACAAATATTGAAAACACAAGCAAAAAGAAATCTGGTGTGGCTGAATGGCCATATCCTTTCCAATAACTGTAGACCTTAAGTCAAGAAGTATAATAAAATATTGAGTGATTTTGCATCATGACAAATGGTGCATTTCAATAATAACAACTAAGAATTCCAAATTTGTTTGTGTATACTAATATTTCTTAAAAGTATATTGAATAAAACAAGAATGCAAAAGAGAATTTTTTAAATATCCAAAATTATAGTTGGAGTTGTAAATACAATTCAGTCAGTATATAAAATACTTTAGGAATCATCCTAATATAAGAAGAATTGCAGTTTCATTTCTGTTTAAATTATTTCCTCATTAGTATTCACTAATTCATTTTATAGATTCATATATAATAATTTCTTGATATACAAAAGTTGTGTTCATGCACATATTTTACTTATGTCCTATTCTCTCATTATCTAGAGCCAATTGTCATCCACAAATTACCTCTGAGCAATGTAAGTAATGATGCCAAGGACTCTGCTCCCATGGAATTTCCATAATGCCATATGAAACTGAATAGAGAAACAGTTGTTATAAAATAGAATTATTATTCTCAGGATATCAGTATTTCAGGTAAACCTGCCCACTTGTGCTTGCCTGCACCTGATTTGGACCCATTCCAAAAGTCCTACCTTTCATATCCAGCATAAAAGGGCAATATTATATTGTGAGTATTTTTTAAAGGTTTATTTCTTTATTAATTTACTTTTATCCATTTTTACCCAATCCCCATTTTTGTTGTTTTTGTGTCCATTCACTGTGTCAATATCCTGCCTTCTCTTCTCATCCTTCTTCTCCTATCTTCACTGGATTTCAATCCTCAGAAATTCTGATGTGGGAGCAAGGCATCCTACCACCTGTGCCAACTTAGTTTCTGGTTTTTCAGCGTGTCTCATCTTGGCTCTCCCTCATGTCACACTTCTGTTATGCCATCATCTTGCTGCATGGCTCAGTGGAGCCTGGCTGTGCACCAGCTCGTGAGGCTTGATGGTGTACCCGTGCATGGAGCCTGGGGGCCTCACCTGCTCATGGGGTCTGGCAGCTCGCATGCCTTCTGTATTTTTCTTTTTTTTTTTCTTTTTACCAGCAGTACCCAGGGATTGAACCCAGGTCCCTCCATATGGGAGATGGATGCCCAACCATTTGAGCCACATCTGCTGTCCTGTGATTTCTCTTAAGGTTGACCAAAGATACCTAGAGTTACAGTCATTTCCCATAGTGGATGGTTATAAAATAAATCAGGCCTGATTTATCACCCGCATTGTAAAAAACAAACCTAGGGAGAAAAGCTAGGTCTGGGGAAACATGCATGGTTTCTATTATTACTAATGTTTAGCCTACCCTGATTGTCACAAAATCAAAACAGCAAGAATGTGAGTATTTTTGTAATTTTGTTTTATGTGTTTTACTTTTCCTTCTCCTCTACTTTATTCAATGAATCACCCTGTCTTCTTTCCTGCCCTGTTCACTTATTTATTGACAAGCATTACTAATAGGAGTATAATTAAAAATATAGATAGGGAAGGTAGTTGCATAATGAAACCAGGATCTTCTTTTTGGTATACTGCATAAAAGTAATTCATTTCAGAAACTTTAGGAGAATTGTATGGAAGCGAGGAATGAACATATAACAAAAATGGATTGAGCCTATGCCAGCAATGCAGAAGGGACAGGGGGGGTGACTGAATTCTACCTAGAGATTCAGTATGTAGAATAATTTCAATGCATAATTAAATAAATTTCATGATGGGGGTTGCGCTTTTCTACTATGTGGAAATAATGTTATATGCAAAGTATTGTTATTCAATAATTTCATGAATGTTTCCCTATTATTTTTTCTTTGCCAACATTTACCAAAGATTGTTCCACTTATTCTGAGTTAATCAATTAATACCTGACATAAAATAAAATGTTAACATAATCACTTATATTTCAGGTGTAATTTCTGGACTTTGTAATGTAATGTAAGCATTTGTAATGTAAGCATTTTTTCATTATTTGTCGTCCAGTTTCAGACCAGTGTTTGTACATAACTCACCCAAAAATATTTTCAAAGATTGGTTTAATTATAAATAAATAAAAATTATGCCTTCTTGGGAGGAAATAAATAAAGCTATTAAGCTGAAAAAATTAAACAGATATATGAATGAATAAATTAATAAAGAATATATTAATGCAGAATATATGTCTTCCAATTCTTCAGTTGAAAACACAACTTTCAAGTCTTTGCAGACAATATGATGCATAATTTGCACTTACACTTTGAGGGAGAAGCTCACCCATGTAGTATTCTATCTACCTCAGGAAATCTTTGTGCATCAGGGAAACCCCCTGGGATCTGCCAGTCCACAGGTATGGAAATAGTTCAATTGTTCAAAAATCATTCAATACTTTAATACTGATTCTATATTGTCATATTATGTGGAATAAAGAAAAAAATAATAGTAAGTGTACAATGTTGGATTTTCCTTTTCCTTTTTCAGTTGCGTGGTAGAAACAATAGCACTCTGCAGACATAAGATGAAGTAAATGTAAATGTTGTAGTGACATTTGCTTTGATATTAACAGAGATTTGTAATTCTTATTTATATTTTTCAACGGAGCTACAATTTTATTGCCTCTCTTTTGAAAAGTTTTACAGAGGTTAAATATGTAAAGTAGGCATTAATACATATTTTATAGATAAGGAGAATTAAGTTAAAAGATGTTTGAGAGTCTACCCAGTACTACAATGCAAGGAAATGGCAAACCTGGGATGCAAAACTTATCTTTCCCTGAAGGCCACAACATTTCAACTCTGCTACACTGCCATGTGGTAATTCAAGTAGAAACATAAAATTTATTGGTAATAAAATAGTAACCTCCTATTACTGTTTGGATTCTGTTTGATCATGAAGTAATGATAAATTCTAACATTTAGAGAATATTCCTGAAGGATCTCATATATAGTGATTAACTATATTAAATCAATAAATCCTATAGGCAAATCTTGAAATCCAATATACTTATTTTACAGCTACTAAGTGAAAGAAATTATTGCAAACATTGGTAAAAGTTCTTAAAGTTTACATTTTACTAATAACACACTCCAGAAAATAAGGTATGAGGCAGGGAGACTAAAGAATGATAAGGGTATTTTTTTGTCATGTTTTACTACCAAATAATAGAAAGAAGGAAATCAGAAACACAGGAGTCTATAAATGTACGTATGCTAATATTTTTCCCCTCATACATTTTCCATGATTTTAGGGATTATTTGCCTTCAGTTCTCTACATCCATAGCAAATTACTTAAAAATGTCCAATTCCACCATGGCGACTGAATACCGGCTTACAAGAGTTTCTGATATGTGGGAGCTCAGAGTCTCACATGTCATGCTGTTCCTACTGATATACTTGGCAACCTGATGGGGAACTTTCTCATTGTCACAGTAACCACCCTCAACCAGAGTCTTCATACTCCAATGTACTTAATCCTTAGGAATCTGTCTGTCTTAGACATGTGCTACATTTCTGTCACTGTACCCAAAGCATGTGTCATATTCCTCTTTGACAACAGAGCAATCTCCATGGCTGGATGTGCAGCTCAGATCTTACTTGTATTTTGTTTGGTTATATAGAGTGGCTGTTTCTTGCCATCATGTCCCTCGACCACTATGTGGCCATCTGCCAGCCCCTCCAGTTCCCTGTGATCATGAACCCTTGGGTCTGTGTCCAGATGACTTTGGCCTCCATATTCAGTGGTGTTGCCTACTCAGGATTCCACACTAGCAACACATTCCAGCTGTCCTTCTGTCAGTCCAACATGGTCCATCAGTTCTGTGATGTCCACTCTCTACTGAAGCTGTCCTAATCTGACACCTTCAGCAATGAAATGTTAAATCTTGTCCCTGCAGTGCTGGTTGTTGGTGGCTACTTTGCCTTCATCATCATTTCTTATAGCCACATATTGTCTACTGGGCTCAGGTTTCCAACCAGTGAAGAACAAGGGAAGGCCTTTTCCACCTGCGTCCCTCACATCCTCATGGTAACTGTCATTGTCAGGTCAATTGCTGCTGTGTATGTGAAGCCAACCTCCAGCTCACCCACAATTCAGAACATGATCACCTCTGTGTTCTATTCTATAGTCCCTCCTTTCATCAATCCTCTTATCTATAGTCTCAGAAACAAGCAGGTAAAGGAGGCTGTAAAGAGAGTTATGAACAGAAAGATTTAGGTACTAAAATGATAGCATAATTATTTCAAGATATTCCCACTTTAATGAGGTAAGTTGAAAATGCCTCAAATTTAAACTTCTTGCCTATTTCTAACTTTAAGAGACATGACTTGAAGTTTCAGGGACAGTGATTGTATAATGTGTTGGCATAGTTACAACATAAACATATTTTGAAATTTATCCTTCTTACCTGAACCATCACTGCAAAATACTTGTATCTTTTTGCTAAGTAGTGCTGTTTCCATTTATTCTCCTTTAAACTTAGAGAGTCCTAGAAAATATAAACTATACATTTATTTTCTTTTATCTTTTTTCATACTTAGAAGAGACAGAGAATCATTTATTCATCATAAAGTTAAAATATTCCTAAAATACATATAATAACATCTGAAAGGTGGTCATAAAAGAACATTAATGATTTTGTTCAGAATAAATTGCAAACATCTGAGGAAGGTGTGGTTGGTAATTGACATCAAAGATATATCTTCCTGTATTTCATAATGTGGAAGGATAGATTTTAAATAAGAATTATTTTTGCTCAATGCAAAAAAGGTCACAAATTTGTAAATCACTGGTATGTTTAGAAAGTTTAGGATGAAAACTGTTGGCAGGTTTTTAGTTCTCCATACTAGAAAACAAAAGTGAAGTAAACATTTGCTATTTCCACCTTATGATATTTCTCAACATACCTATCAATATATAAAGATGATGAAATCATGTAGTTATATTTTTATATTGTGTGTTTTTATGTGGCTCATATGTTAGGGCCTATAATCAATATAGAAAACCTTGAGTTAGAAAAGAACGCTCTAATGCTTGACAAGTAGTTCATCATATTAAACAAAAAATTCCAAAATGTATCTATTTTTCTCAAAAAAATCTCTAAAATATTACAAGTTTCAGGTTTATAAAACGGTGCCATCATTATCACTCATATAAATAAGCACTACTTCTGCTAATTCTAAGATTGATATTATCACAGGGTTCAAAGCCTGCATTTTCTGTTATTAATTACACCTTTTAAAAAGTTGTGTTAGCATGAACATCTTTATGCATCTTTTTAAAATGTTTGACCTATTTGGGTGTTTATATTAAAGTGGATTTCTTGAAAGCAGCATACACTCAGAGTTTGCTCTTTAATCCTCTCACAGACTCTCTGATTTTAATTGTGGTGCTTTACTCTAAATTAATTGTAACTATTGATGTGTTTAAGCATTAAATATATTGTACTGTTTTTTTGCATGTGTGTCTTTTTTTCACCTATTCCTTTTTCTCTACTTCCTCTGTGTCAACTTTCTTTTGGATTGATTATGTGTATTTAATGTTCTTGTTGACATTTAACTAATGTTGCTTATTAAATTAGAGCATATATTAAATATTTTTAACTTATCTCAGTCTATCATCATGTGAAAATATATTGATTTCATATAAGTGGAGAAGAAAAACTATCATATATTTACCAATATTTTTACCATTTCTGATGCTCATTTCTTTGTATAGGTCCAGATTTTAAAACTGTATCATTGTATTTTCCCCTCAAAGATTTCCTTTAATATTGTAAAATATAGAAATTGCTAGTTTTGAAAATTTTTGTTCTCTCTAGATGTGAAATGAGTCTGAAATTAAGGATTAGCTCTGGAACAAAGATGAAAACCTGGGAAATGACCTACAACCTTATCTTCAACAACATAAAAAAAAGAAAGTTAGCCTTCAAAGCACATTGAAAAGTACATCAGGTGCTATTAACTAGAATTAGAGTAAAACTCCCAAAGCTTTGTTCTTATATTCATATCTTTAAGTTAAATGGAAACAAATAGAAGGTTTTCAGTGCTAGAATATTCAGTCTGAGCATTAAGAATAGCATAGAAGAAGACAAGCTTCAAGAAGAAGACAGCTTCCATGCAAACTTTCAGATCAGGTTTCTACCAAATTACCAGCCAGGAACTACTGAACAAAATCTGGATGATTTAATCTACAGAAACTCATACTAAGAACTAGACACTCTTACTTTTATTTCCTTAGCAATTTTTGTCTTCTCTGCTCATTTGAGTTTCTGTTCACACACACGTGTGAGGCCATGCAAGGGACCCTATATGTCATATTGGTCTTTGTATCCTAATTTTCTCTTTGATATGAGTTCAATATCTGCTTAAAATTATAGATTTGGGAAGACAATCAAACCAAGTGTCATATTTGCATTAATTTTCCCTTTGGCACCATGCAGGTCCCTTCAGTTCAAGATCTTCAGTTAATATATATTTTTACTAAGAAACCACTCTTTCTTCATGTGCTATAGGTTTCATTTATTTTTTAATGAATACATTTTATTGATACAAATTAATAAAGCATAAATCCATCCAAAGTGTGTATTCACTATTATTCAGTATAATCACATAGTTGTGCATTTATCACTTAAATAATTTTTAGAGTATTTTCATTATTCCAGTAATAATAATAATAATAATAATAATAAACAAAAACCAAGCAAACAAAAATCATCACCTCTCAATCTCTCAATGCTTCTCTTTTCATATATAGCTGCTATTCTGTTTCCTTCTTTCTGGTATATTTGCATTTGTACATTGTAAAACAATTTTATATATGTAACATCACCCATATTAATATTTTACATGAGGTTTCACTATATTATACAGCCCATGTTACATTTTTTAACTTTCATCTGGTAATATACATGACCTTAGACTTTCCCTTTCAATCACTGTCATACCCATATAATAGCTCAGCTAGTCACAAACATCATGATGTGCTCTCACCATTTCCATTCATTTCCAAAGAATTACAACAACCTTCAAACCAATTCTGCACAGACTAACCCTCAGCTTTCCAATCACTACCCTCATTCTATTTTCTAGTGACCTATATTCTAATTATCAATTCCCTGAGTTTACATAATATATTTAGTTCATAACAGCACAATCACACAGTTCTGTCCTTTGTGTCTGGCTTGGTTCACTCAACATAATGTCCTAGAAGTTCATCCATGTTGTCCTATGATACAAGACTTCATTTCTTTTTACTGTTGCATAGTATTCCATTATGTGTATACACCATATTTTGTTTATCTATTCATCAGTTCATGGACACCTGGATTTTTTCCAACTATTAGCAATTGTGAATAATGGTGGTATCAATTTCAGTGTGCAGATGTCTGTTCATCTAACTGCTCTCCATTCTTCTGAGTATATACCTAGTAATGGTATTGCTGGGTCCCACGGCGAGTCTATATTCAACTTCCTTAGGAACTGTCAAACAGTCTTCCACAGTGGATGTACCATTCTACATTCCCACCAACAGTGAATAAGTGCTCCTATCTCTCCTCATCCTCTCCAACATTTACACTTTTCTGACTTTTTAATAGTGGCCAGTCTAATAGGTTGGAAATGATATCTCATTGTAGTTTTGATTTGGATTTCCCTAATTGCTTGTGGTGCTAAACATTTTTTAATGTGCTCTTCACCATTTGTATTTTTGCATTGGACAATTGTCTTTCCAATTATTTTGTCCAGTTTTTAAATGGGCAGTGTGTCTTTTTATTGTTGAGCTGTATGATCATTTTATGTATCATGGATATTAAATCCTCATCTCATATGTGATTGCCAAATATTTTCTCCCATTGAATGGACTGCCTTTTCATCCTCTTGACAATGTCCTTTGAGGTCAAGCCACAATTTTTATTTTTCAAAATTTAAATCCAGTCTTTATTTTTTCTACTTATTTAATGTTACATGTTAAACATATTCCAGTATTTCTATATCTTCCTCAGTTTCTATATAGTCATTAAGTTCTTATTTTTATGGCTGCATAATATTCCATTATCTTGATTGACGATGTTACTTAAACACTTACTTATTGCATGATATCTAAGTCAAATAATTTTTTGTTGTTATTAAAGAAATTGCAAGGTACTAATAATAGGATGGTATACAGGAATCCTGTATTTTATGCATGAATGTTCTATAAATCAATTGGTTTTTTTAAAGATTTATTTATTTATTTCCCTCCCCCCCATTCATTTTTGCTCACTGTATGCTCTCTGTGTGTTCTTCTGTGTCTACTTGTCTTCTCTTTGGGCAGCACTGGGAACTGATCCTGGGACCTTCCAGAGAGGGAGAATGGTGCTGAATCTCTTGTGCCACCTTAGCTCCCTGGTCTGCTGTGTCTCTTATTGTCTCTCCTCTGTGTCTCTTTTTGTTCTGTCATCTTGCTGCACCAGCTCTCCATGCAGGTCAGCACTCCTGTGCAAACCAGAACTCTGCACTGGCCAGCACTCCACATGGGCCAGTTCTCCACTCGTGCCAGCTTCACTAGGAGGTCCTCAGACCTCCTATATGGTAGATGGGAGTCCAATCGCTTGACCACATCCATTTCCCTAAATCAATTTTTTATTAAGTTATCCATCCTATTTAATGTAGCTTTTTATATGGCAATCACTACAAAATACATGACAGCCAGATGCTTAAAATCCTATTCCATGACACCACATATAAGGGCTAAATGTCTGCAGTAAAATTATATATGTAGATGCTCTTTAGGAGCTACTGATTTAACCATATTTTCAAGGCAACAGAACTTATAGAATGATTATGGAAAAAATGGTAGTCATTTGGAATCTCCCTTACTTTTACATTCCTTATAAGAATGACTTTTTATAAAGGCAAATTAGTCATTTAATGTTTCTATGAGCTTCATGAACTTAGTACTGTAAATCCTGGCACCTGATAATGTAAGATTCTTTTGAATTGTACCATAACAGTGGTAGTGGACAATACCATAAGACTATTCTGTCCAAAACATGGTAGGATTTTCTTTTTTCATTCAATTAATATACATGATGAATTTGGCTTAGAGAGAGGTCACAAATGAGCAATACAGAGGCTTTCAGAGGTAACTCTTAGGCAATATATATTACTAAGCTAAGTTTCAATTTCATAAGAACAAGGTTCTTATTAATATCAAGGGCCTGGTGTAATGGTGTGTCCTCCTTTTCAAGGCACTGCCCATGTACTCAGGGGATTCTTGTCTCTTTATCAGAAAATGTGGCAGGACTTCCAAGAATGGAAATTCAATATTCTTTTGGTTATTGTGTGGATATTCACCCACTGAGACAATGTCCCATGACCCCATAAATAAATATAAATATATAGAGGCATACCCAAGTACAACCCTCTCCACATATGTCCCCATCACTGACATCCCGTACCAGTGATACTTCCCTGCCACAGTTGTGACATTTCTGTGCTCCAAAACCTCCCAAAAATAAATCCCAAAATAACCAAATAAAAAATAAGAAAATAAAATATTAGTATCAATAATAAAATTAACAAATAAAATACAAAAATAAGAAATAAAATAAAATAAAATAAAAATTTTAGGGTATATGTCATTACCATAAGATCTGTTTTCCTTTTTTAAAACTTTTTAATTTTTTAAAAGATACATAGATTACAAAAATGATACATAAAAATATAGGGATTCCCATAGGCCCCACTCCCTACACCTCCAACACCTTCCCACGTAACTAACATCCTTCATTAGTGTGGCACATTCATTGCAATTGATAAAAGCACCCTGGGACATTGCCAATAAGCATGGACCATAATTCACTTTCTAGTTTAGACTCTATCCCACACAATTCTGCAAGTTATGGGAAGATATAAAATAGCGTATATCTGTCATTGCAATGTCATACAGGATGATTCCCAACTCCTGAAAAAGCCCCCATATTACACGTGTTTTTCCCTCTCCATGCCCCCCGAGCCTCCAGTGGCCGTTGCCTCACATCAATGCTGTAATTTCTTCCATTACTAGAATCATAATAAGTCAATAGTAGAATACCAATAAGTCCACTCTAGTCCATAGTTCATTCCCCAATCCTGAGGATTCTGGGATGGTGATGTCTATTCCACCTCTAATTGAGAGGGGTCTTTAATCCCATACAGCTGATGGATGGGACTTTCTTGTTGGCAGTTGTTGGCTCTCGTTTCCTTGGTAAGGTGGTTGTCAATTCTCACATCCTTGTTAGTTGTCCTAGGTGAATCTAATGAATGGGAGTGTAGGTCTTGCAACTCCACTGAGGCTCAGGGTCCAGGTTGCACAGCCCAAATACTCCAGTCTCCTTGACATATACCTACAAATTCCAGCATGAAGTATAGGTTTAAGTATAAGGGACAGATGAGCCCCATATAGAGACGCCATAACTGAGTTCACCGCTGTCACTCTCAGGAGCACAAACTCCAAAGTTGGGTACAGTGGCAAGGCACCAAACTCTGGAGCTATTTGTCTTCACCATAAGATCTGGATGTCTCCAGAGCCCTCAGGGGCCCTACTATTTGGGGTAGTACCCACTTTGGCAGTCTATGGAATCCTGCTGAGATGTGCATAAGCGTTACCTCTGAGATGATCTCTTGACTCACTTTGAAGTCTCTTAGCCATATAGACTCATTTGTTTTTTCCTTTTCCTCTTTTTCATTTGAGGTCTTCTTCCAGTTGCATTGCTAGTTGGTGCTTGGTAGTCATCCTTCAGTGCCAGGGAAGCTCATCCCTGGGTGGCATGTCCCATGCTGGGGGATAGGTAATGCATTTATATGCTGAGTTTGGCTTAGAGAGAGGACACATTTGAGCAACACAGAGGCTCCCAGGAGGCAGCTTTTAGGTAATCCTTAACACTAGGCTAAATTTCAATTTCAAGAGCAATTGAAGTTGCTCCTGGGCTTAGTCATCAATATCAAGGGCCCATCACTGTACATAAAAGACAACAGAACTAAGGAGGATGGTTCATAGATCTGTTGTCTTTTATGTACAGGGACAATTTCTTATGTATGTTCCCCCCAGGGTCTTATCTTTTTTTTTTTTTTCTTTTTTTGCTTTATCTTTAAAAAAACTTTGTTTACAGAAAAATCACATGGAAAATACAGGGGATTTCCCTTTACCCAACTTCATGCCCCTCTCCCAGTCTCCCTTATTAATAAAATTATACATGTGTATGGTACTGTATTAGTCAACCAAAGGGGTGCTAATGTGAAATACCAAAAATGGGTTGGTCTTTATAAAGGATATTTATTTGGGGTAGAAGTCCACAGATACCAGGCCATAGAGCATTAAATTTCTTTTCTCACCAAAGTCCATTGCCACATGTTGGAGCAAGACAGCTGGCAACATTTGCCAGGGTTCAACCTTCTCGGGTTCCTCTCTTCCCGTGGCTGTATTTCTTTCTGGGCTTAGCTGCTCTGGTTCCTCCACAAGGTCAGCTGTAGACTATCAGGCAAACGTCTCAATTCTCTTCTCCTAGGGCCTTCTCTCCAACATCAAAACACCAACGTCAGAACTGCTTCTCAAAAACCTGTTCCCTCTGTCCTTTGCCTTGCCTTTTATATTCAATTCCTCAACCACCAAGGGGTGGGGTTCAATGCCCTACTGACATGGCCCAGTCATTGTCCTAATCATAACTTAACCATGCCCAGATGAACAGATCAGTTTACAAGCATGATCCAATTATATTTTTGGAATTCAAAATTACATCAAATTGCCAAACAGCTACAGGTACCTTTGTTAAAATTGATGAACATATATTAAATAACCATTGTCAATGGTTTACAGTAAGGTTTACATTTTGCACCACATACATTTGTAGGTTTTGACAAAATTGAAAATGGCTTGTATCCATTATTACAAGATCAAGCAGAACAACTCCAATGCCCTAAAACTACCCTTCCCCTTCCCCTCAGAAACTATGGTAACTACTAAGTTACAATTTTTGAAGAATAAGGTTCATAGTTACATGCCTAATGTTGACGGCTTGACATGGTGGTTTGTTATCTTTTCTATGTTCTAGAGATTCTTGCCCCTCTAATTGAGAACACAGCAGGACTCCCTCAAATGGGACTTAAATGCTTTCTTGTTTATAGTGTGGGTCTCCACCCATAGAAATAACATTTTCATATTCCAGAGATGCATGCCCTAGATGTGCCCTATCTCACATACTCCCCAAACCTGACACCCTTCACTATTAACCCTACCCTGCCATATTTTATAAAAGAACATTGCCACCATTGTATTTTAAAAATATATATTTATGTACTTTTAAAAGAAACTTATTTTACATAAAATGCTACATAAAAATATATAAGGGTTACACATTTGCCATACTCCCCACACCTCCCACATTAACAATTTCTTTCATTAGTGTGGTACATTCATTACAATTGATGAGCACATTTTGGAGCATTGCCACTAAGGATGGATTATAGTTTACATTGTTGTTTACACTCTCTCCCAATCAATTCTGAAGGTTATGGCAAGATATATAATGGCCTGTATCTGTCGTTGCAATATCATTGAGGTCAATTCCAAGTCCTGAAATGCCCCCATGTTATACCTCTTTTTCCCTCTCCCTGACTTCAGCAGCTCCAGTGGCAATTGTCTCCACATCAATGATATAATTTCTGCCATTGTTAGAATCACAATAAGTCTATAGTAGAATACCAGTAAGTCCACATTAATCCATATTTTATTGCCCAATCCTGAGGATTCAGGGATGGTGATGACCACTCCAGCTCTAATTGAGAGGGGTTTCGATCTCATATGGCTGGTGGATGGGACTTTCTTGCTTGCGGTATTAGACTCTCTCGGTTCCTTGATGTGTTGGCTGTCTATCTTGCCTCCTTGGTTGTCCTGTGTGAGTCCAATGAATTGGAGAATAGGCTTTCCAACTCTCCTGAGGCTCAGGGCTGAGTTGGAACATGGACAACCCAAGGATTCAAGTCTCTTGGATGTACACCTACCAAAGCCAGCACCAACTACAGGTTCAAGTAAAAGGGACAGAAGAGGCATGTATAGAGAAGTCACATCTGAGTCCAGCTCTGTCACACATGAAAGTGGAAACACGAAAGTAGAGCCCAATGACAAGGCACCAAACTCCAGATCTATCTGCCATGACTGGAGCACCCGGGTGCCTCTGGAGCCCTCAAAATCCCTACTATTTGGGGTAGTATCTACTTTGGCTGTCTTTGAGATCCTACTGAGATATGCATAAGTGTTACCTTTCTGATGATATCCCAATTCATTTTAAAGTCTCTTAGTCATATAAACTCATTTGTCTTTACCTTTCCCCCCTTTTATTCAAGGTCTTTTTCCAGTTGCATCACCAACCGGTGCTTGGTAGTAATCCCTTGGTGCCAGTGAGGCTCATCCCCAGGAGCCATGTCCCATGCTGGGGGGAAGACAGTGCATTTATATGTGAGTTGGCTTAAAGAGAGGCCACATTTGAGCAACATGAAGACTCTCAAGAGGTAAATCTTAGGCACCCTACAGCACTAGGCTAAGTTGCAAATTCAAGAGCAAAATGCTCATAAGTATGGTCATAAATATCAAGGGCCCATCAATGGCCTATCCTTCTTCACTAGCCATTGTCCCTGAACTTGGGGGATTGCTGCTGTTCAACTAGGGAATGCGGCAGAGCTCTCAGGATGGAAATTCAATAATATTTCAGCTGTTGTATGAGTCTCTACCGACATTGGTAATGTCCCATGAACATTTGAACAAATTTGTATACCTTATATGCCTAGGTGAACTTCCTGCCATGTATACCCCATCACAGATATGCCACACCAATGATCCTCCCCTGCCATAGTTGTAACTCTTCTGTGACACAAAACTTCTTCAAAAAGGGAGCCAAGAATATTACCAAATTTTATTAATAGGAATATGAAATAATAATATTAGGTTTAAACATAAGAAATGAAATACATAAAAATTTAGGAAAACTAAAGCTAAAATAATGTAATATAAAAATTGGGGTATTAAAAAAAGAAAAATATTAAAAATAATTTTTTTGACATTTTGCCTTTCATCATTGTAAAATATGTTGTCCAGTTTGTACAGTGGTTTCTTTTTCCATTTCTTCCCCAGTGTCTTCCTATTTTACATTTTATCTTCAAAAAAGTTTTTAGGTCACAATAAACTTACATGCACAATATAGGGGACTCCTATATATGCAACATTCTCCCCCTTTCCCCTCTTCCATATTAACAACCTTTATATGTGTGTATGGTACATTTGTTACAACTGATATTCAAATATTGAAAGATAGCTGCTAACCATGGTCAATGGTTTACATTATGGTTTTGCATTTTAAACAGTAACCTTTATAAGTTTTGATGAAATTTAACATGCAGTGTATCCATCACTACAGCAACATGCAGAACACTTCCATTGCCCCCTAAATATTCCTTCTTCTTTCTATTCAATTTCTTCTTCCCTCTCTCCATAGGGCCCAAGGCAACCACCAGGCTTCATTCTTGGAAAGACAAAATTCATATATACTTTTTACAATGGTGACACCTTGACACAGTAGTCTGTCCTCCCCTATTAGGAACAACCCATGGTCTCAAGACACATTCTCCAACTGTTTGAGAACATATCAGGCCTCCCCATTATAGAAGTCCAACTTCTTCCCACTCATTATGTGAGTCTCCCCCACTGATACAACACACTATGACAAAATGATCACCCGCACATTCTCATAGAAGACTTCTATGCCTGTTCCAACTGCACCTGCATCCAACACCCTAAACCAATAGCCCTTCCTTGTCATATTGCCAAAAGAGCTTCCTCAACATTGTAGTTTTACCCATATACCCACCTATCTCCAGTGCTCACCTACACCCTCCCCCAAACCTCCCCTCAGTTCCATGAACTGTCCAACCCATCCTTCCCACAATAACCCCCTGTCAAACTTGCACCCCCCAACCCAAGCCCTGAGAAACCTACAACAAAGCTTCTAGTACTTATAAAGGAGCTCAGTAAAGTCACAGGTTATAAGATCAATGCACAAAACTCAGTAGCATTTCTGTACACCAGTAATGAGCAGGCTGAGGAGGAAATCAAGAAAAGAATAACATTTACAATAGTAAAAAAATCAAATACTTAGGAATAAACATAATGAATTATACACAGAAAACTACACAGCACTGATAATGGAAATAAAAGAAGACTTAAATAAATGGAAGAATATTCTCTGTTCATTGCTAAGAAGACTAAATATCAGTAAGATGTCTATCCTATCCAAACAAATCTACAGATTTAATACAATTCCAATGAAAATCAACATAATATTATTTTTTTTTACTGAATTGGAAAAACTATGAAATTTATTTGAAAGGGCAAGAGGCACCAAATAGCCAAAGACATATTGAAAAAGAAAAATGAAATCAGAGCAATCAAACTATTTGACTTTTAAACATACTGCAAAATTGCAGTGGTCAAAACTGCATGGTATTAACACAAGAATCGACATACTGACCAATGGAAGTGAATTGAGAGTTTTGATATAGATCCTTGCATATACAATCATCTGTTATTTGACAAGTCCAACAAGCCCACTCAACTGGGAGAGAATGGCCTCTTCAACAAATAGTGCCTGGAGAACTGGATATCCATATCCAAAAGAATGACAGAGGAACACCGTATCACAACTTATACAAAAATCCACCCAAGATAGAATAAACATCTAAATATAAGAGCCATGACCATCAAGACCTTAGAAGATAATGTAGGGAAGCATCTACAGTACATGATAATAGGAAATGGCTTCATGAACTTCACACCCAAAGCATGAGTAGCAAAAGAAAAAAATAGATAAATGGGAACTCCTTAAAATTAAAAATGTTTGCACCTCATAGGAGTTTGTCACAAAAGTGAAATGACAGCCTACCTAATGGGAGAAAATATTTGGTAACCATATATCTGATAGGAGTCTAATATCCAGCATATATAAAGAAATTCTATATCTCAAAAATAAAAAGGCAAACAACCATATTAAAAATGGGCAAGTGATTTGAATATACACTTCTCAAAAGAAGAATTACAAATGACTAAAATGCACATGGAAAGATGCTCAACATCCCTGGCTCTTAAGGAAATGCAAATCAAAACTACGATGAGATACTATTGTACACCCATTAGACTGGCATCCATTAAAAAAATAGAGGACTACAAGTGTTGGAGAAGATGTGTAAGAATGGGAACCTTCATCCACTTCTGGTGGGAATGTAGAATGGTGCAGCCATTGTGGAGGATAGTTTGGCAGTTCCTCAAAAAGCTAACTATAGATCTTCCATAAGACCCAGCAATTCCACTGCTGGATATACACCCATAAGAAGTGAAAGCAAGGTCACAAACAGATATGTGCACACCAATGTTCTTAGTGACATTATTCAGTATTGCCAAAAGCTGGAATCAACCCAAATGCCCATCAACAGATGAATGGATAAACAAAATATGGTACATACATAGAATGGAATATTACACAGCTGTAAGAAGGAATACAGTATAACACATGGGATAACATGGATGAATCTTGAGGACCTTATGTTGAGTGAAGCAAGCCAGACATTGAAGGACAAATATTACTTGACCTCTCTGATTTGAATTAAACTAATTGAGAAGACTCAGAGAGCTAGAGTCGGGAAGCTAGATTTACAGGAAATCAGGAGAAGAAGCTTGTGAGCAAACACACACAGAGGCAAAATCTATCATAAGGAGGAAGTGAGTAGTTGTGCAGTGAAGGGATATGACAGGTGTTCAGTGATACTAATAGGTTAAGCGGTGCAAGTTTGACAAGGGGATAAGATTGGGAGTGTGGTTTGGACAGTCCATGAAACTGGGGGGAGGGTTGGGGGAAGGAACCGTTGAGCACTGGAGATTGTTGAGTATGTGGTTGAAACTACAATATTGGGAAAGCTTTTTAGGCAATATGACAAGGAAAGGTTATTGGTTTAGAGTGTTGCATGGGGTGACATTCAGGACAGGGCTCACCTGGGTCCATCTTCTAGAGAACATGCGAGTGGTCATTTTGTCATAGTGTGTTGCATCACTGGGTGGAGACTCACTCAATGAGCGAGAAGGAGTTGGACTGTCATCCTGGGGAGGCCTGATATTTTCTCAAACATAGGAGTGGGTATCCCTTGAGAGCATTTATGGTTTCTAATAAAGGAGGATAAATCAGTGTGTCAAGTCCTCAGTGTTGTTGCAAGTAACTATGAATCTTTTCCTTAAAGGAGAGAAGCCTGGTGGTCACCTTGGGACCCAAACGGAGGGGGAGGGTGGAATAGAATAGATGGAAGAGGGCATTTTTAGGGGGCAATGGAAGTATTTTGCCTGATCTTCAAATGGTGAATACAGGCCATGTTAAATTTCAGCAAAAATTCATTAAAGTGTATGGGCTAATATGTAAAACATAATGTAAACCATTGACAATGGTTAGTAGCTATGTTTCAATATTTTTACATCAGTTGTAACAAATGTGTCATTCACACTTATGAAGGTTACTAATCTGGGAAGGGGGAAAGGTGGGAGATTGTTGGGTATATGGGAGTGCCCTATATTCTGTATGTGACTTTACTGTGACCTAAAACTTCTTGGAATTGCGAAGCGTGTGTGGCTCAGTGGATAGAGCCCCCGTTTACCATATGGGAGGCCCGGGTTCACTTCCAGAGGCCTCCTTGTGAGGGCACGCCGGCCTGAACGGTGCGGTAGGCTGATGCAGCAACCTCATGGCAGGAAGCGGGTGTGGCGCAATGGATAGAGCACCTGTTTACCATATGAGAGGCCCCGGGTTCGCTTCCCAGGGCCTCCTTGTGAGGGCAGTCTGGCTCGTGCGGCGCCGTGGGCTGATGCGGCAAGACCTCACAGCAAGGGGGAGATAAGCAGACACAGAGAAGACACGCAGCGAATGGACACAGCAGCACAAGCAGCAAGGGGGGGATAAAAAAATAAAATAAATAAATCTTTAAATAAAAAAATTTAAAAAAATAAAATAAAACTTCTTGGAAAACAGAAAGAAAAAATGTAAGTCTCTTGGGAAGAAGTGGAAGAAAATATAACTGTACATCCAGGAAAACAGATATTGCAGTGCTGTAAGGCAAAACTTCAATAAACCTTTTTAAAAAATATTTTTCATTATTTTTTTAATATCCCAATTAAAAAAAATTAATTTAGTTTAGTTTTTCTAAATTATTATGTATTTTATTTCTTATGTTTAAACTTCTCATTATTATTTCATTTTCCTATTAATTGTATTTGGTGATTTTCTTGGTTTTATCTTTGAAGAAGTTTTGGGCAACAGAAGGGTTACAACTGTGGCAGGGCAGGATCTTTGGTGAGAGGTGCAGGGATAAGGGATATATGGGAGGAAGTTTACCTGGACATACATTTAAGGTATATAAATGTGTTCACTGTTCATGGGGCATTGTCACAGTGGGTGGAGATTCACACAGTAAACAAAATAATATCAAATTCTCATCCTGGCAAGCTCTACCACATTCTCTACTGTAAGAGCCACAATTCCTTGAGTACAGGGGCAAAGACTAGTGAAGAAGGGTGGTCCATTGATGGGCTCTTGATACTGATGACTATGCTAATGAGCCTTTGCTCTTGAATAAAAGGAAGAAAAGGTTAAAACAAATGTTTTTACCTTTATATGACTAAGAGACTTTGAAGTGAGTCAGGAGGTCATCCCTGAGGTAACGCTTATGCATGTCTCAGCAGGATTGCAAAGACAGGCAAAGTAAATACTACCCCAAATAGTAGGACTCCTCTTGGCTCTGGAGATACTCAGGTCCTATAGTCATGGCAGATAGCTCCAGAATTTGGTGCCTTGCCAGAAGGCCCGACTTTTGAGTTTGTGATCCCAAGTGTGACAGAGTTGTGGCCATTTGTGACATCTCTACACATGCTTTTTCTATCACTTCTATTTGAACCTATTGTTGGTGTTGAAGTTGGTAGACATTTGCCCAAGATGCTTGAATCTTTGCTGTTCATATGCCAGCTGAGCCCTGAACTTCAGCACATTTGCAACACCTACTCTCCAGTTCATTGGACTCACCCAGTACAACTAACAAAGAGGTGAGAATGGACAAGCCCCATACCAAGGAACAGAGAAATTCTACAACTGCAAGCAAGAGAGTCCCAACTGTCAGCCATATGGGATCCAAACCCCTCTCAAGTAGCGGTGGGCTGGGCATCACCATCCCAGAATCCTCAGGATTGGGGTATAAAATATGGACTATAGTGGGCTTACTGGTATTCTACAATAGACTTATTGTGATTCTAACAATGGAAGAAATTATATCATTGTTATGGAGACAATGGCCACGGGAGGTGCTGAAGTCAGGGAGAGGGAAAAAGAGGTGTAATACTGGGGCACTTTCGGTGCTTGGGAATCATCCTGAATGACATTGCAATGAAAGATATTGGCCATTATAAATCTTATCATAACCTACACAATTGATTGGAAGAGAGTGTAAACAACAATGTAAACTATAATCCATCCTCAATGGCAGTATCACAAAATGTGTTCACCAATTGCAATGAATGTACCACACTAATGAAAGAAGTTGTTAATTTGGGGAAAAGTGGGATGTGTGGGGATTGGGGCATATGGGAATCTTTTATATTTTTTTATGTAACATTTTATGTAATTTATGTATCTTTAGAAAAAATAGGAAAATATATTAAAAAAATAAAGTCAATAATGTTTTAGAGCAAGAGTTGGCAAACTGTAACCTTGAACTTAATTTGGCCCTTTGCTTGATTTAAATGAAGTTTTATTGAAACATAACCACAATCATTCATTGACATATTATCTATATCTGACTTCTTGCTACAGTGACAGATGTGAGTAGTTGCAAGAGAGATTGTATGGTCCCCCACAAGTAAAATATTTACCATCTGCCTGTTACACAAATTATTTTCCTACCATTGTATTGCAGTAATTAAAGATAAGAAAAATATTTAAAAAAAAAAAACTTGTTGGCTATAATTCAAGAAATGAAACTTAAGTTCAGGGCAAGAAACGAAACTTAACAAGCAGCCAATGGGCATGCACGGCCACTACCCTCCCCCTTACCCTAACCCTTTCCCCTGCACTCCTCTCTGCTGCCTCCTACCCAGCAACAACCCACGCCAACCTATCTCAACTTCGCCTGATTTTTTACCAATCAGATAACACCACACCACCCCTCAACCCTTTATATTGCACTGCACTTCCCCAATAAAGCAGACCTGAGTCACCAGCCTCATCTCCGCAGTTTCTTTCCGGCGTCGCCCTCCACACCAGATTCCCCCCACCGGGGGGACTGACCCTCCGCGGCCGAGCCACCCCCCAATTCACACCC
>JAQZBX010014236.1:0-38872 GCA_029593785.1 Cabassous unicinctus
GTTTTCTGCCGACTTCCAGCTTCTTCCCGAGGCCTTCCACATTTCCTCTCCTTATGAAGGTCTTCAGCATGTGGATAAGGGCCCACTCTCATTCAGCTGGGCCATACCCTAACTAATCATAACGTCTTCAGAAGTATCGTATGTCCTTTTGGGGTCAGAGCCACAGGAGGACAAATTGAGGTTAAGAACATGTCTCTCCTTGGGGTACAGAAATCAACAATAATTTACTAATCCATGATCGAGAGCCAACAGGCCACTAGGCTAGTCAGAAGCCCTGAGGGCAAAGAGGCAGATAATGCATCAGGGACCAAGGGGCTGACCACGGGCGTTTCCGGGAATCACTACTCAGGTGGCCCGTGAACAAAATCAGTGCGTGCACCTGGCTTTGGGATTTTAGCCCTTGCCTTCCCTCAGTCTCCTGTAGACAGGTATTATATAAGCTGGTCGTGGGAGTCCAAAGAGAGGAATTGTTCATTGTCAGTGAGAGAGCCAGGTGTGGGCACAGTCTAACATGCAAGGTGAAGAGATCACAAGATAGCCAAATGACCCTAAATAATTAGGAATTTTCTTATATAATGAACCTCAGATGTTAGCATTACAATGAAATGAGAAATAATTGTGATAACAGCATTACTATAGTAGACCCTATGACCATTTCAAGACAGAGAAGAATACTAATTTAATGGCCTCACTGATAAGTGCTGTGATGGCTCTAATAATGATTATTATTATTGCTATTATTGCTGGTACTTACTATGAGTTGGGCATTGTGCTAAAGATGCTTCATACATTATCTCATTTGATTGTCAGAACATCTCTAAAATTAGGTACAATTGTCATTTCCATTTTATAGGACTCGTTTTATGGAGCTCTAAGAAGTTCAAGTAGCAGAGACAAGCTTGAAGCTTGACTGACCCTGAGTAAGGTGATCTGAATCAACTCTACCTCCCTACCCCCTTGTGTGGGAATCCACAGCAGTGATAAAGCAACCTTCAAAGAAAGAATATTTTTGAGAATCTCTTTCTTCACCTTATAGAGCTCCAGTTTCTCCATTCCTGAAATGAAACTTCACTAGACATATCAATTTCAAATGACACCACTTGAGGCCCTGAGGGTTTTCAGGAACTAGCAGGTGGCAAAAGATAGGTGGGGGAGTTGCGTGACAAGCAGGTAAATCAGCAGCACCCCAGTTTGGCTTATCAATTTTACAAGATGGACTTCTGTGTAAAAATAAGAAGTAAAGGCAGGGAAGGGGATTTTCTCTTGGCAAGGTAAAGTGTGACAACCATTAGACAAAGCCTCGTATGCCTTATAATGAGAATCTAGTGTTATTCTGTATACCACTGAGCTTTCAGAACAGCCGAAGAAAATTTAGCAATTTCTTCTCCCGTACAGAACCAGCTCTGTGTGCCAGCCGTCGTTACAAACAGTCCACAAAGTGACGATCTATTTCCAGTCATATGTGCAATGTGAAGAACTAATGACTTAGCACCTACCCTACCCTTCCACCTGTACTCACACAGGTACACATATAACACGTTGTGCCAATCACTCATCTGAAAATGAGGCAGCGATCTATGGGAGCTCCCCCTTGACTACTTGGTGTTTTAAATGCGTTTTTTTTCCCAATAAATTAAAAGAAACATAACATTCTGCATCCTGGCAGCAGCTAACGAGCACAGAAACAGTGTTTGCTAGATCCCGGTCGAATAAAACTCTGATTTATCATGAAGAAGAGTAGTAAAATTCATGAAGCCTTAGCATTTAAATCAGTTATATTCCAAAGTTTTAATCTGTTGTGGCTTTTTTTCATATATAATACCTTCTCAAATAATTAACATAGTTTAACTTGGCATATCCTCTGCCTTTAAATATCCTGCAAAAATAATACCCTCTGGAACCTACCTGTGGTCATTGCACCATGTGTAAAAATTTCAATGTCCTAACATTCAGATTTGATTAGGAAATATTTCCCCTTTGAAGCGAGGTGCCCTAGAATGGCCCACGGATGCACACGTTTGAGCCTGGATTCAGAACACTTCCCCTAGAGCAGTAAAAAAGGAACTAATCCCTATTATTATGACTCTTTCATGGTCGGAGAAAAGCTCTTTAGGAATGTGGGAAATGAAAAAGATTAAGTTATAGAAGAAAGAACCAATCCAAGGCAAGGAGAAAAAGCTGAACCCTAGGATTCAGGGAAAACGTAGCACTATCAGGAATGAGATCTCTGCCTTGGCCCCTTTCACAGTTGCTGTCTCCATTCTCCCTCACTGCCTGTGGGGATGCCTGCTGGTTGTGCTTTTCCTTCCCTTCAACTTTGCTTTAGCAGGGATTCTCTCAGTCTCTACCTCATTATGAAAGAGATCAATTTCATATCTTTTAAGCTTACAGGTAGCTAGTAACAATAAAAAACAGGTGTAGAAAGCTTTCAAAGCCTTGAACTTGTATAATGCCCTGTAATGTACAGACTGTTCTTACGCAGCCCCAAGACTTTTCACCAATCGAAAATGATTGTAGATGATAATATAGTTTTACAAATTAATGGTGTGCTGGTAAACCAGTTCTCAGGGAGAGAACAAAACTCTGATTTGTCATATTTGACACTTTCCATGGTGTAAATATGTCCACTTTGGCTGATTTTAAGATGTCAATGTTTCACCATCAGATGCAGGGTTGGGAAGGGCCATGCTGTAAGCCCACCCTAGCACATCACCTAGCACATCCCAATTTCATTTATCTTTGGCAGTGTAGCTCAGGACCATGTTCCCTCAAGCAAAGAGGGGCTAGTACATGGGAATTTAATCTTTGGACTTGAATCACTCCTATAGAATTTATAACAGAGGGGTTAAGGTCTATGTATGGGGCATTTTTATGTTGTTGGCTGTTTGCTATTGGAATGTGTTTACTCAGATGATATTGCAATATGGCTGGATATGATTTGGAAATGGAATAATGAGTGAAATTTCAGCCTGAAGATAGAGTGGCCTTGGAGTTAATGTACATTTTATATGCTTAATGGCTCTTCTGACGCATTTCAGTGCCCTCTGTGTGAAAAATCTAATCATATACTCTTTGTCTTAGAAAGATTGTTTTTGGTGACTTTGCCTCATGAAAGATAGAAGGGCGACCGTTTTGATCTACTACCGATGTTCTCCCATGACCAAACGGCGCATTGCTGGCCCATAGCCCCAGAGTGTCTTGGATGTGGTCTGGGAATTTGCATTTGTAATACGTTGCCAGGTGCTGCTGATGCATGCTGCCCTGTGCGGTCTGGGTGCCAAGCTCAACTCGAGAGCGAGTTAGCAAGCTCCTTTAGCTGGATGCCCAAGTCCCATCCTACAATGTGGCTTTTTTTCTCAGTGATAAAATTGGTCCTCTCCCTGCAACTATTTCTTGGTGGTTCTAAGCTCCAGTTAGGGAGAAAGAGATATAATCAATACTCCAAAGCCTAAACAGTCTCCCTTTTCCATTTCTTTTATTTTTATAGGCTTATATCTCTTTTATTCATTTGCTTTCAATTCAGTAGAGTTTGGGGAGGAAGTAAAAATAATTGCTCATGTTCGATCCTTAACCTGCCAATCTTGTCACTGAGAATTTTACTACTTATGGAGCAAGCACATTAAGCAAAACTGGAGTTTGATTACACGTTGATGAATAACAGCTCATTAGGTTGTATCTGTATACTTGTACTTCTTTAAACCTTTCTCTGTAACTGGGTGAGTCAAATTGTGGGCAAGAATAGGCTGCATTTAATCAATTTCCATGTTCTGCTGAGGATTCAATTCCACGGGTTGATCCTCGATAGGGGCCAGGAATAATTACTTTTACTTAAACTTCCCAGGTAATTTTTATGCAATGCCCATTTTTATAGAAGATAGACCATTATGTGATCACAATAATGGAAGAAAAAGATGTGACCTGGGAATTAATGGTGAAAGGGTAAAGGTAAAATCATTTTATGAAAACTTTAAAAACAAAGTCAAAGTTCTAGTTCTGGAGAAATAGCTTAGCAAATGGATTCTCCCTTCTCCTTGTCCTTACGTGGAGTCCAGTGGTCCCCAAACATTCTACAGGTGGTTTATCAGAACTACCTGTAGAGCTGGTCAAACCACGCCATGCTGGTCTATAGTCCCAGAGTTTCCTGGATGTGGTCTGGAAATTTGCATTTGTAATAAGTTGCCAGGTGCTACTGATGCACTGACAAAGACCATGCTTTCAAAAAAGCTGCACTAGTGCTACAATCAAAATCGTAGCTTTAGTGGTCTTAGGACATGAAGAGAATCAGAAATGTATTCTTTTGGAGGAAATAACAGAGATGAGGAAAAAGACATTTCAAGTAGCAGTAGTTGGGTCAGGTAACTGTAATGTATTTCATCCATTCAAACATTCATCAAATATGTTCCAAAAAGTGTTCTATAAAAAAGTATAAAAATAAATGAGTCTACAAGTTCACATGGCTAAAAGCATTTTCATAGATGGAACTATTACCGAGGCTTTCTCATGCCTAAGTTAGTGTTCCTCCTACAACATCATTCTGGCTTTTAAATTAAACACAGCACAAATCAGGGTCTACTCATATGTATAATTCAGCCAGTATATAAAAGCAATAATCCCTCTCGACAGAGATTGGGGTGAAGCAAGTGAGGCACATACCTTAGACATTCAATTTAAGGAAGTGCCAAAAAACACAGTAATGAAGAAAAAAATTAATGCAATATTGGAAAGACCCAAATCAATACAAAAAATCAATGAGGAATCATATATCAAAAGCCTAAATAAGAACAGACTGTTGTTTGCTTGTTGGTTTTCCACTTGGCCTCAGGGTGCAATGGAAACCGTCATCCGCCCAAAGGGAATGAGCCCAGTCCCGTGGTTCCTGGCACTCTGCTTCCTTTGGTCCTCAGCCAAGCAGGGTCATGAGGGTGGACAATGGTGTGCAGAGACTGGGCAATGTGGGAGTTTATGTGCAGGCCTGGGTTTTGATGGCAAAGCATGTATCGACCTTTCTTTTCTGGTTCAAAATAGGAGAGGATATTTTGATAAATGTGTACAAGGGCACACCTTTGTCCTTTTGCTCCTGCTCCAATTTGCCTCAGCAAGGTAGTGTCCCATGGATTAATTCCTGACATGTTAAGACCTCCTGGGGTTTCTACTTAGGTCTGGTAGCAAGGAGGAGGAGTGTGGAGAGAATCATTTATTTTGAATGTGGCAGAAAGAATTCAGTTACTTTTTCATGTCAATGATGTCAGTCTCAGAGGGTGGAGTAATGGGTTCTAAAATTGGTTTGGCTTGTCAGCAGTGGCAATTCGACCATTCACGTTCACAATTCCTGAAGTTCACTGAAGAAAAGGTGTGGCTAAGGTGGGAAGTTTCAGGCAACAGGGATGAAAAATATAAAAGTAGGTAAAAAGTGTTAATCTGGCACCTGTAATTTGTAACAGCCAACTAGACGGCCAGACATCTCATGGTCTGCAGATTTAAAATCTGTTTCTGCAAGTGGTTTCTTTGTTTGTGCCTTATAAAGTTCACTTTTAGGCATTTTTCTATTTTAGCATAAATTATTTTGACAGAAGAGCCTAGATAAATTTTTAAAGTTCTCTGAACAACCCCCTCCACCACTTCAACTATCATCTTGTATATAATCAAAATAATTACACTGTCAGTGTTAGTGTCCCTTGATGAGAAAAGTAATTTTCTGTGGTGCTTTTTAATAATGCTGATTCCCAGTCTCCACCCTTAGATGTTCTAGTTTAATAGACCTGGGATAAGGCCCCATCATTTGCATTTTTAGTAAGCACCCAGATGATTATAAAGTAGGTGATGGGCCACAGGTCGAGCTCCTTGGGAAACAGACTCTGAAACAAAGATTTCCTTGCAGAAAGTTTAGTGGGAAATGCTCTCAGCATCAATTCCTTTAGGAGGGGGTGAGTAAAAGAAGCAGGATTGGGGAGAGGGATCAGATACACGGAGGCCACATATTCCAGAAGGTGCATGTATTAGGCAGCCAAAGGGGTGCTGATGCAAAGTACCAGAACTCTGTTGGCTTTTATAAAGGGTATTTATTTGGGGCAGAAGCTTACAGTTGCCAGGCCCTAAAGAGTCCAACTCAAGGTACCATAGGAGGTACTTTCTCACCCAAGTCTGTTGCCATGTGTTGACACAAGATGGCGGGCAATATCTGTGAGGGTTCAGCCTTCCTCCTTCCCCTTAAGGTTCTGTGGTCCCAGCTTCTTCTGATCTCGGCTGTAGGCTGGCATAAAGCTCGTCTTTCTTCCCAGGACTTGTTTCTTTCTGGGCTCAGCTGCTCTTTTCTCTCCACAAGGTCAGCTGTAGACTATCAGGCTCATCTCTCTTTCCGGGACCGTGTCTATGGTGCACTCTCTCTTCCTGCATATCTGCTTCTGTATTCTCCCTCTGTGTATTTACTTCCATGTGAGAGTTTGTTTTATCCCCACCAAGGGGGTGGAGACTCAACCCTGCATGCCCTAATGACGTGGTCAAATGAAAGCTCTAATCTTGATTTAACAAAGTAAAAGTGAAACCTCTGAATCTAATATGATCTAATATGCCAGAGGAACAGACCGGTTTACAAATACAATCCAATATCTGTTTTTGGAATTCATAAACAATATCAAACAGCTACAGTGCAGCTACAATATTGTGGGATCACCGCAAACCTGGGTCCCTGAGGGCATATGCAGAACCCTGCCCCTGAGCCGACCTGCAATGGATATATAACATGAACTAAAAAACCACCTCAGTAGGTTTAAGCTACTGGGATTTCAGCATTAAGTTTATACTGCAGCATTATCTAGACTATCCTCACTAAAACACGGCCAAAAATTTAGTTATGAGATCAGTTTAGTCTCCATCTTAAGACTTAAAGAAGTCTGAGTCGGTAAAAATAATCACAATTCCCAAAAAAGGAGGCATGTGAGGGGCGGCAGGACATGTAAAGAATGCAGTGTTACAAGATTACTGATCAGTCACTAGTTCACAACCAGTTCCTAAGGCTTGCCTTTAACTACTTCAGAATGGAGAGTTGCTGCTACTGGAAGAGGAAGGAACTGGAAGGAATGGGAGAGAAAATGCAAAGTCATCTATGCCACATTCCTCCCTGTCCCACAAATCTTACAATGTTTCCACCACCTCATTTGCACGAAGCCCTGAGAGTGGAATAGGGGGGGTCATAAACGGTGGAATTGTGATATAAGGCCACAGCTACAATATAAGCAAGCAAATGACTACCAGTAATTATAGGAGTTCATGGGCTCTGGGTGTTGCCACCTAGAAGGACAGCTCTTATTTGCGGTCTTTAGCCAAGTGCTCTAATGTAGCAAAGACATGGAAAGGATATACCAGGGGGGGACCAGAGCTGCCAGATGCTGGCATGAATCTACACACTGAACAGTCTGATTGATTTTGGGTTGTTGCCATGGTGGCAGCCCAATCAATGAGACATTAGATGAAGCCATATGAATCAGGAAGAGAGGCCTGAGTGCATAAGCACAAATGTTTAGTAGGTACCCAGAGGGGAAGGTCTTCTCCAATGAGTAAAATAACAGTGGAACTTTCTCCTATAGGCCCTAGGACATTTGCTGAGCATGGGTGGGATCCAGGCTTACAATTCCATACATGCTGACCCTCCATAGAAGCAGGCCATAATGCCAATTGTGTTCTTTACATTCTACCCACATCACTCTGGCAATTATTGCACCTGTTGGTATGTCTTTCATGCAGTCGACATAATCTAGTACTGTCAGTCTTTGTGAGAACAGGAAGGTTGGCTCCAGTGTCCCACTGGCCAGTTGCATAGCACCCTCTGGCACTATGAGACAGAGCCAGTCTGGAGGCAGTGTCCACTGCAGGTGTAAGGAGACAGAGCCATCACCAGCTGGTAAAGCCTCAGGACCGTAGCAGAAGCATGCTTCCGTTTTCTTCTGGGCACAGCCAGGTGATGTAGCAGATACCTTTATTGTTTTAGTGGCCATACTAACTGGCCATGCCAATAACTCAAATGGAGAGACACCATGTCCAGTAGTTGGGGTCTGGTCTAAATGCACGAATCTGTTTGTGTGTCCCTTAAGAGTATGTTGGTTTTGTGCACATGTCCACTGCTGTAAGGCATCAAATGTTGTCGGAGCCATGAACAGGTCTCATGGTCTAGTGTAATATGAATATTTAATGGTGACGCCTAGTGCCTTAGCCAGATGCCACACAGTGGCAGCTCCTCTATGGCTATTCTTTTTGGGTGGCCATAGGGCTATTTCTTCAGCACCTTTAGAGCAGGCTAACTTTAGCTCTGAGTTCCAGGTGTCATACAGGTACTTAAAAATTCTAGGGAGCTATAAGGTTAAACACAAAGAGTAAAGCATCTCAGGATTTAGAAATAACGTTTAGAGATCAGAGCCCAGGAATCAATGTGACTGCTGCAAGGGCTTACAATCTAGGCCCTAATTTTCTTATGAGTATTTTAAATAGAGCTGTTTCTAGGGATCATTCACTACAGACTATAGCAGAAGTTTTTTCATTATACTTTTCCATTTTTACCAAGATAATGCCAATCAACTGGTAAAACATAACTTATAGACTTGCCTCGCTTCTCCTTGAAAGTTCCTTTTTGTTGAAGATGACCTGACTGTTCTTTCAGAGAAGCATCAGAACAGAACAGTGTGATCGATAAGGACTTTCGGTTGTTTTCATAACATATCACATTCTTCTCAGAATAACTAAAACTATAACCAAGAATACCACTAGGTATTAAGTTGGGGAATTACAGGACAAACTATGCAAACCAATATGTATTCTATAACGCTCCCTCTGTTCCTAACATTTTTAATTTCCAGGCCTAGTAGACAGAGTTCTAAGCTAACCTCACCTCTCCCCATCTTACCACACCAGCCCTTCCCCCATAGGTCCCTGAACCAATTTTAAAGAGAGCCTTGAATTTGGTCAAGGTTAGGAGAAGGCCCTGGGGCATCAAGATAGGTCAAGGAGCCTAGGAAGAACCTTTTTCCTTCTTCTGATAGTTTCTCTATATTTGATTTCTATATGTCCTTTTCAACCTGCTCCAGGAATACTCATTTACATATGTATATATCTATGTGTGTGCTTATTTTTAAGCAATTTGAAAATAGCCCTCTTAAGAATTTTCAGTTGTTAATTTGATATTACCATCTGGAAGTATGAAAATATATATTGAAAAGACAGACACAGTTAGACACATAAAGAGAAACATAAAATTTACTAATCTGACTCATAATTCTCACTCTTTTGGTATGGTTAATCTTTGGTTTTGCCATCATTCCACACCTATGTTTTCATACCTTTTAAGATCTCCTTTGGGATCAGTGTTTCCTGCAATATGCAAGTTGTTCTTGGAAATACTTTTATATAAAAAATTGAAGAAAAAGTAATCTGGGCATTATTTGCTTAACAGGTTTTTAACAAGGGATATGAATTCAGGAGTCTATGCTTTAACTATGTTGGCATTGGCTCAGTAGTAAGGCTCCCATCCCGCTGAGCTCTTTCATTCCAGGTTTCTGTCAGTCACCTCTCAGCTATCCTTGGGGCTTTCTAATTCCTTAAGAATGTCTCCCATCCCTTGAGGGATGGACAAAGGGGTCTTACCTTTTTGTTCTAACCCTGCTCTAATTGACCTTAATAGTGCCCTTTGCCTTTTAAAGCACCAGTTTTTCTCAACTTGGCCCTTAAGGAACCTGAGGGACTTTTCCTGGGTTCCTACACTACTTCAATTATTTCTGATAAATTTCAATTACTGGTTGGAGCAATTAAGCCTTTTATCTTCTTTTGGGTCTCCTCTATAGACTGGGATATATTTTCCCAGTTATGTAAATCTGACGTGGAAATGGGAATGCATACAAATTATTTATCTATTCCTAGAGGCATTCCCTGGAGTAGAAATTTTGCTGACTCCTCTCCTGATTTTAGAGCATTGTCCTGGTGGAATTGAGATATGGGATGCTTCTTTACAGACTCATTCTCCATCCATTTTCCTACTTCAATCTACAGATTTCTCTGTCTTTCTCAGACAGTCTACTGTAGCTAACTGTACTACCATACCAATAGTCAGCTGGTTGCTGTGGCAGTGTGCTTACTATCTTTGTTAAACTTCGTAATATTTTGTTCTTGAGATACACGCTCTATTCCTTCCTGTGTTTTCAGGATGCCCTCATATTCACACAGATCTGCAACAATCAAGCAACTGGGCAACCCCTCTCCACATAAAGGGAGAAAGCCACCCCAAGATATCCCCCTTGGGTTCCCCAAGTCCAGCTCATGCTTTGGTCTGACATCTCCTGCCAACTACACCTATTGTCCGGAGTATGGTGAGGAGTTGTGTAAAACGACAGCTTCCCACCAAACTGATAGGAATAAAAAAGACCAAGGAAAGACTCAGGCAAGTCCAACTTGACAAGTAATAAGAGTTTATTTGGGGGCCTTAAGTGGGGTCCTCACACATGACGGTAGAAGGAGAGACAGCATTTTCCAAGCCCAATCATCCGTGCTCGCTGAAAAATGAGAGGGGTCTTTTATGACGCATGGCTAAGTGCTGAGGGGGAAGGCATGTGAAGGGCAGCAGCAGGACTTCTAAAGAATGCAGGATTACAAGATTTACTGACCAGTTCACAACCAGTTCCTGAGGTTTGCCTTTTAACTATTTAGGGATGAAATGTTGCTGCAACTGGAAGGGGAAAGAACTGGCAGGGTTGGGGAAGAGATTGCAAAGTCATATATGCCACACATGATAAAAGTGAAAATATATGAAGTAGGCTTATCAGCACAGGAGAAGTGTATTTCAGGTTTAACTGGCTTTAGAGCCTCCCACATATTATTATTTATAAAATGTGCTTACCTTCAAAAGATCACTATTTTTGTTTTGATGGCATTTTAAATGTAAATATTTACTTTAAAAATCAATATGATATGCTAGGAGAAAGGTTTCTTTCCACAAAATGTATTACAAATTGTATGCAATTTTAAAAATAAATGTACATAAGTTGCGCAACTTCTATAGATAATTTAGATGTAATGTAAATGTGCTGCAATTTTTTTTGCATTCAAAAAATTTAGGTACTATTTAGAGGGAGAGAAAAGGAAATATCATATCTTGTATTTCATGAAGCAAAATTTTACTAAATCTCTCATTTCTTTCCAATAATCTTTCTCCAAATACAAAGATACTGTTGATTGTGATTTGCAACAGCCTGACAACACTTGTCATCCAATAATCATTATGTTATCAGGACCTTGTATATGCAAATTAAGATCCATGATATCCCCCTTAAAAGTATGGGAACAAAGTTAAATAATTTATCTGCTTGATAGAAATTTTCATCTCTGTACAAGTAAGCACAATCCACAAAGTCTAAGTTAATCAAGCAAACTGATATCTCTAAAGTAATGCGTCAAATTTACAGCAAAATTCTAAGCTCAATTAGAGGAAGAAAAAAACTCTTTTTCCAGATTCTCAAAAAAAACTTCTTGGATGATTTAAGACAAAAACTTGGAAGAGTACATATGAAACCATAAAAGGAAATTATGTTATAAAAAAAGAAATAATAATCTTGGCCACTGCAGCTCAATTCTAGTACGATGATGTATTAATTTTGGCAAGCCATAGCTACATTTGTTATGTATGTTAGCTTTGGAGTCTACTTGCTTATGTTTTTAAGAGTTAGAAAAGGATTTGGGATTAAAACAAATTGAATTTGGACATCCAGTTTAATTGGCATTTTATAAGAGTAAAAACTTAAAAAGTAAATAAAATAACATGATAAAATAATAGTCAACATAGAAATATCATAAAGATCATAAATGTATGAATTAACATAGAAATATCATAAAGATCATAAATGTATGAATTAAATATAAATAAGGATAAGGTAAAAACAAAATCAAATTCTAGAGGGGTAGTACAATGATATAGCCTTAATCAAACAGTAGTCCTCCTCTAGTTGAGAAGGTCATTTTACTTCACAGATATTCCAGGTTGGGGGGAGCATGTGGATAACAAAGAGAAAGAACAATTGGAGTGGCCTAATCAATACTAACCATCAGTAGGTGACAAATGATGCAGGAAGGACAGTTCTGAGTTCCTCTGATGTGATGTGTGGATTCCAGGAGAATTTCTCACTAAGGATTAAACAGACAAAGAAAAATTGAAATAGAATAGGAAGAGATGTCTTATTTTGCCAGGACTGCTGTGAAAAAATACCTCACAATGGGTTGGCTTAAACAACAAGAATTTATTGGCTCACAGTTTTTAAGGACAGAAGTCCCAAACCAAGGCACCCACCAGCAAGGCCATCCTTTCTCTCTGAGACTGTAACGTTCTGGTGATGATTTTCCACAATCCTTGGCGCTCCTTGACTTGCATATCTGCCTCTGTCACATGGCAATGTCCTGGGTCTCCTCCTCTAGCTTCCTTACACAGAGGCTGGGTTCCACCCACAGGAATGCAGATTAAGGTTAAGAATGGGGATTTGTTGGGGTGCATGATTCAGTCTACACACTTGGGGCTCCTCGGCTTGCATTTGCTTCTGTCACGTGGCGATCTGTCTCCTTGCTCTGGTCTCCTCTTGTGGCCCTCTCTGACTTCTGGCTTCTGTTGACTTTGTCTGAATTACCTCTGCTTTATAAGGACTCCAGTCTTATGAATTAAGGCACCTCCTGATTCAGTTTGACTCATCTGTGAATAGGATCTTCAGAGATTTTATTCACAAGTGAGACCATACCATAACTAATAATAACATCTTCAAAGGGTCCCCTTAATTTGAAATAGCATAAGGAAAATCCTATCATCAATTGCAATTCACCTTTTTCACTTGAAGGAAGGATGTGGGGTAGTAAATACAGTTTTTATACTATATATCATTGTTCCCACTTTCTCTTTTCATATCATTATGCCTCATCTCTCATCCTTTGATTTCTATCCTTTCTTTTTATGTGTGTGACTGTGTGTGAGCCTAAGTATCTGTGGATGTATATGTATTTATGGAATATATATACATATATGTGTATATATATGATATGCATATACATTCCAAAAGATCATTGATAGAGATAGGTAGGTAGGTAGGTGGGTAGGTAGGTAGATAGGTAGGTAGGTAGGTAGGTAGATAGATAGATAGATAGATAGATAGATAGATAGATAGATACTCCAAAATAGTCTTAAGATATACTCACCTGGAAGGTAATTGTGAGCTCTTACATTCTCCCAGTATTCTCATTTGGTAAGTGAGCATAAGACCCTAGGGATTGTTTCTTAGACAACTCCTTAGCCTGGGATGCTGATGACCTAATTTGTAACTTATTTTTACCAGGTAATTGCTTGTTAAGTTATTTTTATCCTCCAGGGTGTAATCTTTTTGAGATCATAGAGAGTCATTCCATATATTCCATATGACCAACAGAGGACCAAGTACATATGAACAAAACACAAAAATTAATTTATGAAAGAAAGGGAGAGAAAGAAAAGAAGGTAGAGGGAGAGAAGAAGAGGAGCGGAAGGAGGAAAGGAGAGATGCAAGCAGGATAGAAGGCTTCAGGTCATCTGTCTCTACCACCCTAGGTCTACTTTACATACATCTCTACCAGTCCCTGGACTAAGGTGAAATTGAACCCTGAGCAAGAGAAATCCAATAAAATTATAAAATTATAACATCAGGACCAATGATTCCCCCACACCCAGGAATAAAAAAGAACCTAAACTATTTAGGAAAACAAAGAACCTTTATGTAAGGATGGCTTTCTACCCCACACTCCATCTTCCGATTCCACACACTATGTCTTCCAAATTCCCGTTTTCCTTTATTTATATTTCTTCTTTCACTGTGACTTGAGGTTTGTACAATTGATCTATGGGGCTATGAAGATACAAACTGGTAATATAAACTCCAGAACAAAGTCTCCCTAATCTTTTCATTTCTGCATAAAGGAAAAATGTCCTCTCTTAATGTGCTAATACCTGCCTTGTTCAAGAGCCTTTCTGTTAAAAAAAAGAAAGAAAGAAAGAAAGAAAACAAAAACAAGTAAACAAAACAAAACAAAAACACAGGAAATAGGCCTGAAGTACCAAGCCTCAGCAGCAATACGGATCCGAGTAAGTGCAGAAGACCCGACCTAAGGAAGAGTGGAGCAGGTGGATTGGCTCCGGAGCATCCTGACCTAGCTCCCCCGACATCAGTCACCAGACAGCAGCTCTATCAGGACGGGTTTCAGTCCACCTGGGAATGGGGTCTTCCGCTTCCTCCAGCAGCCAGACTAGTAGAGGACTGAGGCAAAAACGCTTAGTTCCTTGTTTTATGCAATTATCCTTCTGGGGCTAATGATTAGAAAACCTAATAGAGTAATTATAGAACAGTGGGATTCTGTGTTTTGCCTGTTGTATAAAAACTGATGCAAATTGGTTTTCTTTGTATTTAATTAAACTATTTGATAAATTGTGCCCAGTGTAGTTATAAGAGAGCATGTTCGTATGTTCATACCTGCTTTGATTCGTTCAGTTTCTTAGCATATATTTACTGATGATATTCACAAGAAAATTTGCCAGTGATTCTAAGAGATACATAAAGCAAATACAAATTTTATTGTCTTCAAATTCTCAGGATATAAAATGCAAACATAAGAAATTATAGTACATGCTAGAACTATGTCACATAATGAGTGCAGGTTAAAGCACATGGGAATTCAAAGGAGGATTCTATAGTTGTCAGTTCAGAAATATAAATTAAATGCACATTAAATATAGAATTTGAATGAGGGGAAAGGAAGAGTATGCCTTACAGTTTGTAAAAAAAATAAAATAAAATAAAGATATTCCAGTCAAGGATATTTCAAAAAGATATTTCATCCAGCTGGAGAAAAGAGCTGAAAAATTGTATCCTGGGTCCACAGGAGCTGGTAATTGAGCATGGTTAGCATCTGTGTTACATAATGGCAAATGATGTGAAAAATATTTAAATAGGTATTGGGTCCAGCCCATGAAAGAATGCCTAACACATATGGGCATCATTCTATTGGCAATGCAAAGCCTGAGAAATTTCTGAAGAGGGGAGCAGTATAAGTGTGTCTCCAGGAAACTGAGCTGACAACCAGCTTTGTCAAAAGACACTCGGAGTAGGGAAAGAAGAGGGAAAGAGGAAGCAGTTGGGAGGCTTACGCAGCTTCTCAGAGGTACTGGAAGTTGAATTACGACAGTATCAGGAAGGAGGAAGAGCAGTTAGTAGATGAATGAGAGACTCTTTGGACATAGGAAAAGTAATATCTTAAATGTACACAGAAGTTAGACTAAAAGGGAGAAAATAATCAAAGCTGACAAATAATGGGTGAAACTATTGTGCAAGCGGCATTCTTTTTTAGAAACAAGTACAGTTTGCAGATTCTGTCAAAAGAAGTATAATGTTTTCTTAATTTTTTTAATTTTATTTTTATCTTTAAAGAACCTTTAGCTTACATAAATGTTACATTGAAAATATAAGGGATTCCCAAATACCTCACCCCCTCCCTCCCACACTTTTCCCCATTAACATCTTTCATTAGTGTGGTACATTTGTTAAAATTGACAAATGCATAATGAAGTATTGCTACTAACCATGGTCTATAGTTTACATTATGGTTTACAATTTGCACTGCACAATTTTATAGGTTTTTTTAATTTTAAAAACAATTTATTGAAGTATATCATTCATACATGAACATACATAAACAATAAGTATTTAGTAAACATTGTGAACTTACAAAACAAACATGCCTAACATCACACAGGGCTCCCATACATCACCCCATGACAAATCACCACAAATACTTTGCATTGTTGTGAAACATTTGTTAACAAATTATGAAAGAGCATCGTCAAAGTATTACTACTAACTATAGTCTGTATCTTACTCCCCTATACATTTTTTTAAGAATTTATTTATTTATTTACTTTTACCCATTTTTCTTCCCCCCTCCCCCGTTTTTGCTGTTTCTGTGTCCATTCGCTGGGCAACTCTTTCTGTCCATTTCCTGCCCTCTCTTCTCATCCTTCTCCTTCTGTCTTCACTGGGATTTGATCCTCAGAAACTCCGATGTGGGAAAGAGGCGTCCTACCACCTACACCACCTTAGATCCTGGTTTTTTGGCACGTCTCATCTTGGCTCTCCCTTGTGTCACTCTCCTGTTATGTCATCATCTTACTGCGTGGCTCACAGGCCCTGATGGCACACCCACACGCGGGGCCTGGGGGGCTCACCCGCAGACGGGGCCTGGCAGCCCATGCACCTTCTATATTTTTCTTTTTTTAAATTTTTAGGAGGTCCTGGGGATTGAACCCAGGTCCCTCCATATGGGAGACAGACGCCCAACCACCCGAGCCACATCCGCCCCCTGCTATATCTCTTAAGGTTGACCAAAGATACCTAGAGTTACAGTCACCTCCCATACAGGATGGTCATATAATGAATCAGGCTTGGTTTATCACCAGCATTCTAAAAACCAGACCTAGGGAGAAAAACTAGGTCTGGGGACACATGCTTGGTTTCTAATATAGCAAATGTTTAGCCTACCCTGATTATCACAATTTTATAGGTTTTGACAAAATGTGTAATGGCCTGTATCTGTCATGGCAATGTCATTCAGAACAATTCCAATGTCCCAAAAATGCCCCATTCTGCACTTATTCTTTCCTCTCCCTCCCCTCTGAACCTCTGGTGACTACTGCCTTTATTTTTATTTTATATTATTTTTTAGCCACTGCCTTTATATCAGGGGTTCTTAACCTGTTTTTCTTCCATGGACCTCTTTGCCAGTCAGGTGAAAACTATGGGCCCTTTCTCAGAATGTAGCAGCAGATAGTTTTATGACACTCAACTAGCATCGGGTCCAACAATTACTGTAATTTTGAAGTATGAATGAGCGTAAGTGATTTTTCAAGATACGCAACAACTGTAATGTGATATGAAATGAATACTACTGTAATTTATTGCATACATTCATAAGTGAAAGAAATGCTAGGTTTCAGTTAGAGTCAGAGAAAATAAAGATATTAAGTTGATTTACTTTTTCAATTCAAGCTCACAGACCCCCTGAAATCTTTCCACAGACCCCCAAGGGGTCCTCTGGTTAAAAGTCTTGCTTTATATCAATGTTACAATTTCTTCCATTACTAGAATAATAATAAGTCTACTTTAGTCTATATTTGCAATCCCCCCTTATGTTTGTTCATTCCTCAATCTTGAGGATTTTAGGATGATGATGCCCACTCTGCTTCTGACAGAGAGGAGGCTTAGATCCCATGGGGCAGATGGGTGGAACTGTTTTACTTGCAGTTGTAGATACTCTCTGATTTTTGGGATGGGTGTTGTCCATCATCAAAGTTTTGTTAGTTGTCCTGGGTGAGTCTAATGAATTGGAGGGCAGGTGTTGGCTGCAACTCTGCTGAGATTCAGGGCTCAACCAGCGTATGAACAGCCTGAAGATTTATGTCCTTGGGACACATATTTAATGGGTATAGTGCTAATTGTAGGTTCAAATAAAAAGGGGCATAAGAACCATGGGTAAGAAAATTATAAATGAGTCTAAATTCAATACAGTGGGGGGATAGGTTATCATATATTCCAAGGTAAAGCCCACTAGCAGAGTTTGAATTTCTGGGGTTGTCTGGCCTGCCTATAGTGTCCCAATATCTCTAGAGCCCTTGGGAGCACCCCTGCTTGAGGCACTATTTACTGCAGCTGTCAGGGATAGCCTCCTAAGATTTGCATAAGCATAACCTCTGGAATGACCTCCTAACTCTGAAATCTCTTAGCCATAAAAATTCATTTGTATTTAATATTTTCCTTTTTTGGTCAAGGTCTTTTTCCAAATATATCATTAGTTGGCACTTGGTAATAATCCCTCAGTGTCAGGGCGGTTTATCCCTGAGAGTTATGTCCCATGCTGGGAGGAAGGTAGTGAGTTTATATGCTGAATTTGGTTTAGAGAGAGGCCACCTTTGAGTAAAAAGGAGGCTTTCAGGAAGTAACTCTTAGGCAATATATAACGCCAGGCTAAGTTTCAATTGTACAAGAACAAGGTTCATAAGTACAATCATCAATATCAAGAGCCTGGCGTATTGGTCTGTCCTCCTTTGCTAGGCACTTCTCATGAAATCTAGCAATTCTTACCACTCTATTAGAGAATGTAGCAGGACTCCCCAACTTGGGAATTTAATATTCTTTTGGATATTGTGTGGGTCTCCACCCACCAAGACAACACCCATGACCAATTGAATACATTCATATTCCATAGAGGTATGCCCCGGCTGTACCCCAAAACACACTCCCCACCACTGACACTCCACACCAGTGATCCTTCCCTGCCACAGTTGTGACTCCTTCTGCAATCCAAAACCTCCCCCAAAACAAAGCCAAAAAATAAATAAATAAAAGTAATTAAAAATACAAAATATAAAAAATATATATAAATAAATTTAAAAAAATTTTTTGCATTGTTTCTTACAGTCCCTTAAGATGTTATCTTTTATGTACAGTAACAATTTTTCTGTATGTTCCTCCATTGCCTTATTCTTTTCACTTTATTTTCAAAGAAGCTTTGGGCAACAGAAAAGTCATATAGAAAATATAGGGGATTCCCATATACCCCACCTCATCTGACATTTTCCCCTAGTAATTACATCTTACATGAGTATGGTACATTTGTTACAAATGATGAGCAAATGTTGAAGCATTGCCACTAACTATGGCCAGTGGTTTACATTATGGTTCACATTTTGTACCTTACACTTTTATAAGCTCTAACAAAATGCATATGGCTTGTACACATCATTGCAAGATCATGCAGAACAACTCCAATGCCCTAAAAATGCCCCATGCTCCATCCATTCTTCCCTCCCCTTCCCTTCGGAATCCATAGTAACCACTAGGTTGCAATTTTTGAAGAAAGAGGTTCATAGCTACATGCATTAATATTGAGGGCTTGATATATTGGTCTGTCTTCTTTTATTAGGCACTGCCTATATTCTCAAGAGACCCTTGCCCCTATTTGAGAACCTAGCAGGACTCCCCAGGATGGGAGTTTATTATATTTTTTGTTTGTTGCGTGGGTCTCCACCCACTGAGATAACACCCTATGTCAAGTTAAGCGTTTTCATATTCCATAGAAACAGGCCCCAGGTGCACCCTTTCTTACATATTCCCCCACCCCCAATGCCCTACATCAATAACCCTCCCCTGCCATATTTGCTAAAAGACATTCCCACCATTGTCGTTTTAACCATAGGCCTACAAGTCCCCATTTTTTATCTGTTCCTTCCTCCAGCCCTCCCTCAATTTCCATGGAGAGTCCAATCTAACCCCACTCTGTTCACCCTCACATTCCACCACCATCGACCCCACTCACATCCCTGCACCACCATCACCCTCAGCCACTGCCAAACCACCACCTTCCACCTTATCATAGGTTTTGTCCATATTGAGCATCAGGTCCATTGGTCAGTATGTCTATTCTTGTGCCAATATCATGCAGTTTTGACCTCTGTAGCTTTGTAGTATGCTTTCAAGTCAGGTAGTGTGATTTTTCCAATTTCGTTTTTGGAGGATATACACTATTTGCAGATGTCATGATCCTTTACATAGAAAGCCCTGATAAATCAACAGCAAAGCTTCTAGAGCTGATAAACAGGTTCAGTGGCAGGATATAAGATCAACATGCAAAAGTCAGTAGCATTTCTGTACACCAATAATGACCAATCTGAGGAGGAAATTTAAAAAACAAATTCCATTTACAATAACAACTAAAAGAATCAAATATCTAGGAATAAAGTTAACTAAAGATGTAAAGAATTTGTACACAGAAAACTACAGAACACTGTTAAAGGAAATCAAAGAAGACCTAAATACATGGAAGAATATTCTATGCTTATGGATTTGAAGACTAAACATCATTAAGATGTCTGTCCTACCCAAATTGATTTACAGATTTCATGCAATCCCAATAAAATTTACAACAATATTTTTTACTGAATTGGAAAATATCTCAAAATGTTAATACCAACGAATGGATAAATAAAATGTGGTATATACATACAATGAAATATTATTCAGCCATAAATAGGAATGAAATTCTGCTACATGCAACAGTGGGAGCAGGTGTAGTTCAGTGGTTGAGCATCTGCTTTGCATGTACGAGGTCCTAGGTTCAATCCGCAGTACATCCCCAACCCCCCCAAAAAAGTTCTTAGAGATCACTGATATATGCAACAACATTAATGAATTTTGGGGATATGTCGAGTGAAATAAGCCACACACATGGGGGACAAATATTGTATGACCTCACTGATATGAGGTAGGTAGAATAGGCAGGCTCACAGAGTCAGAATCTAGAGTATAGGTTTCCAGGGGATGGGGTAAGGGTAGGAATGGAGAGTTGGTGGTTAAATTGTACAGAGTTTCTATTTGGGTTGATTGTAAAGCTTTGATCCTTGATGGTGGTGGTGGGGCACAGTATTGTGTATGTCATTAACAGCACTGAGGTGTATATTTGAATGTAATTAAAAGGGGAGATTTTGTGTTATATACATGTTACTAGAATAAAACTCTTAAAAAAGAAAACATAAGACTGTAAGCACAGTGAACCCTATTGTAGAAAATAGGCTATAGTTAATGGGACAATTATAAAATATTCTATCATGAGTTGTAACAAATATACCACACTAATGCAAAGTGCTAATAATAGAGTGGTGTTTTAGTTTCCCGGGTTGCTAAAAGGAGATACCATGAAATGGGCTGGCTTAACAATGAGAATTTATTAGCTTACAGTTTTGAGGGCATGGAAATGTCCTAATCAAGGCATCAACAAGACAATGCTTTCTTCCTGAAAACAAGCTGCCAGTGATCCTGGACTCCTCTGTCACATGGCAAGGCACATGGTGGCATCTGCTGATCTCTCCCCTTGTTTTCTGGGTTTAATTGCTTTCAGCTTCTTGCTTCTGTGGCTTTCTCTCTCTGTATTCATCCCATTTATAAAGGACTCCAGTAAGAGGATTAAGATCCATCCTGAATAAGGTGGGCCTCACCTTAACCTTAACCTTAACCTTAACCTTAACCTTAGCCTCATCAAAATGTCCTACTTACACCCACAGGAATGGATTCACTTTAAGAACATGCTTTTTTGGAGTACATACAGTGTCAAACCACCACAGGTGTTATATGCTATATTTTTTGCATGATTTTTCTGTAAACCTGCAACTTCTTTAATAAAAAAAGTTAATACTGATTATTACTTGGTGAAGAGTAGGAAGAGGGTGTGGAGCATGCATTTGTGTGTGTGTGTGTGTATGCATTTGTACACTGTGAGAACTATAGAAAAAGTCTAAAGCAGAACGTTAAAACTCAGTTAAACTAGATTAGGAAAATGGAGGAGCCATTTGAAAACACATGAAGGGGATGCAGGCAGTATGGGAATGGCATAGCTATGGCAGAGCAGTTAAATTCACAGACTCTACCTTCAGCAGCCTGGGAATCCTGTTCTGCTCTTACTCATTAATGAAGAATGGCCAGTCCCTTAATCTGATTAGGTCTGTTTTGTTTGTTTTTTTAATCTATAAAGTGGGTAAAATACTGTATTAATTCACACTTTTTTTGTGGAATAAGATTAAATACAATAATACTTTTTTTTTTCTCTTAAGAAACTGGCTGACACATCTTAAGTAGTCAAGCCATTAGTTCTTATTTTATTATGGTTTTTTTTCCCCTCTTTCCCTTCTTCTTCCTCCTCCTCCTCCTCCTTCTCTTCTTCTCATGGTGAAGGATTGGTTTTGCATTTTATACTCTCACAAATCCCCCCTTGTGCTTAAGTCATACAGGGGATCTTGTAAAATCTTCTACCACAGAACAGAGCAAAGCTAATTGGCTCCTAAGGGATTTCTTTTTCACAGCTACATTATTTGGCCAAGAAATATGATATTTATTTATTTATTTTTACAATATACTTTATTATAGATGCCCATTTTAAGAAAACAAAATATAATAATATATTTTATACATTTAAATATTTCAAAATTAAACAGTTTGCAGTCATCCTTGTCACTTTTCTATGAGCATACTCAATAAGCACACATATATAACATCATTGATAGACTTTTCCATTCTACAATTCAGCTTAATACTCGACTTCGTGTATTTTATCCATTTTTTTGTATGTTAGATGCTGCAGGGATTTAACGAAAAGCCAAAGTCTGAACTTCCTTGTTTTTCTCTGTCCTCCCACCTCTCTATTTAAAGCTACCCTTCTTCTCATCAAACAGGTACTCTATTTCAAAATCCCGGTTTGTGTAGCTTTCCTCATCTTTCCCTACACACATGCAAACATAAAAAGTGTACTTCCTTGTGCATAAAGATGTTTTGGTCATTGTTTTGTAACTCTGAGCATATACTATATGTATACTTCGTTACCTGTCATTTTTCTCATTCGTACATTCTGGAATTCCCCCTAGCCAGGTCAGCTAGTAGAGTTCGAATGCCTCAGTTTTAATGATCCAAATGGACCACCATATATTCAGCAGTTTTATTAATGGAGCTTTGTGCCGTTTTCATTTTTTTTTTCCTCTTTACTAACAATGGTGCAATAAACATTCTTTTACTAAGTGTCCACATGTCCTGGACTTCTGTTTCTAAGAGGAGTCCCAGACATGTGGATACTAAGTAAAAGAATGTACTCCAAATTTTGAAGAACCAGGAATGCTACCCATTTTTAAAATTTTTGTCCATCTAATTTTTACGAAGTTGAGTTGAATTGTTACTTCCATTTGCATTTCCCAGGATACAGATGAGGTTGTGACTCCCTCTCTTTCTAAATTGCCCTTTTGGATCCTTGTTTCTAAAAGTATTAAACTGTATCTTTTACTCATTTTCTATTTGATTTGTGTTCTTTTTCTGTCATATTATGGTGCCTCTCTGTATTTTAAGACATTGATACTTTGTCTTATATATTGATTTACATCTATCATCCAACCCTTATGTTTATTTTTGTTATGTTGTATTTTAACATTTATTGAATTATACATATATTTAATTTTACATTTGATCACTTTCAGGCAGCCAGATGCATCTATATTTTCCTTTATATTAATAGCTTGAGTTTTACTTCCTTTTTAAGCCTTGACTTTCACTGGCATGTTCGGGGAACCTAGAGACAACAGAGTGCCTGCACGGCATTGGCCAAGGGGAAGAATGCCAAGAGATGAGGTCATTTTCACATTTGCTGATTGCCCATTTTGGGGTTCCTCTTCTAAAAAGTACATCTTCATGACTTTAGCACATATCTCATTTGGAAGTGTGTGTCTCATTCTGCCTTCTGTCTAGAAGTACTTTCTTAGTCATAGGGAATGCAAATATGTGCTGCAATTTTGTGGTTTTTTTGTTTCCCACTCACTGGGTACATTATGATGACTAAATCTCTTACATTTGATGTAATTCAATTTATCAATACTCTCCTTTATAATTTGGCTTTTATATTTTAAGTTGTTTTTCCATACATGAAGGTATTATTCTGTTTTGTTGCATTTTTCTTGTGTTCAGTCATCTTATCTGAGTTGTTTATTATTCTGGTAGTTTTTACTAGGGTTCTCTGTGTTTCTAGGTGCTCATTAATTCAATTTAGAATAGAAACAGTTCTAGGTTTTTTGAATGTATATTCAGTTGTTTTTAAATTTTAATGTATTTAGTACAGTTCTTAGATAATGACTTTGTGATAGTATTACTATCTTAATTATCATTTCCCAATTTTGCAAGATACTTGCTCTTGTTTGTTTATTTTTAAAGATTTATTTATTTATTTACCACCCCCCCCATTGTTTGTGCTTGCTGTCTGCTCTCTGTGTCTGTTCATTGTGTGCTTTCGGGAACCAAACCTGGGGCCTCCCATGTGGGAGGGAAGCGCCCAATCACTTGAGCCACTTCCATTCCCTGCTTGTTGTGTCTCTCAATTGTGTTTCTTCGTTGTGTCTCCTCATTGTGTCATCTTGTTGCATCAGCTCATCATGCCAGCCTGTCACGTCAGCTCGCTATCTTGCTTGTCTTCTTTAGGAGGCACCAGGAACCAAACATGGGTGGGTTAGGTGGGTGCCCAACTGCTTGAACCACATCCACCTCCCTGTTCTTGTTTTTGTTAAATAATTTCCATTCTTCAAATACATCTATTTATTGCTTTGAGTTTTATTAACGATTTACCAGCATATATTATTATAATTATGTGGTTTATACCTTTAATTTATTTAGTATTATTAATTATGCAGGTAGATTTCATGATATTGAAGCATAATTTGCATACCAAGGTTATAGCATTTTATTTTGTTATTTCCCTTCTGAATTGAATTTGCTAATATTTGACTTAGAGTTTGCTATGTGTATGCATAATGGAGATTGGGACATATGTTTTTTTTTCTTCACAATATTTCCTATTAAAATTCTCATCAAAAATGAATTAAGGAGGTTTACATTTGGAATATTTGAAATACCACTGCTATTATTTATTAAGAGTAGAGAGAACTCAGATATAAACTCATGTGGGCTTCCAACTTTTAAATGGTATGATTTTAATCACTTTCTCAATCTTCTCTATGGTAGTGTTTTCTAGTTTTTTTTCTTCATCTTGTATTATGATAAATTATAGTTTGCTAAGCATTTTTCAATTAATTTATATTGAGATGCATCTAATACATTTGTATTGTTACTAAGTTCTATATCTGTGGTTTGCTTCCTTTCTCATTTAAAATGCAGCATGTATTTTGTGTCTGTGTATACATACATATATTTGTTGTTAGTAGTCTACTATATTTAAATATTTTAATTACTTTTCTGTTTCTTAGACTAATTGCATTTTATGTGTACCATTCTGGTCAGTTTTGGTTCATTTGCTAATGCAAATTTAAAATGAGTTTAAAAGTTGAAATGGAATATAATTCATAAGATAACAGATCATCTTTGAATTTAAGATAATTACAAAATTAAAGAATAGATTTTTCTTGTTGTCGTTGGGAAACAAGACTGAATTGACCAAGACAATCTAGGAAAACAATAAAATATATTCAAACAAAAGTGTCACTTGAACTTGGTTTTATACTGTGTATTTTATAATATACAGTAAGTATTTTAAGTTATTACAACACTTTTTTGTAACCCCAAGCTGCTACAAAGTTACTAAATTTGACAGAAAATATTTTCTAGGTACATTATAGATAGCTGAATCATATGGCTTCATTTGAAGCCTCAAATCAACAATTTAATCATTTAATCATGAATTTGCAGGAAATATACCTATTTGCCATCAGTGCTTAATTAAAAGAGTTAATGAGACATACGTGGAAACCTTGGAATTTGTTTTGTCTTAATTTTTTCATTGATTTATCTGAATAGTAATTTTTTCACTTTACAAACGTACTGAGATTATTCTTTAACAAAAACATCATTCTACTGAAGAATTTAAACTATTATGTTTCACAAATGTATTATTCTTATCATACAGAGTTTACATTTGAAAAGCCACTGAATATATGGACAGATATTCGTAACTTCTTCTAAATGTCAAATCAGATCAGACTACCAAATGTATCATCTTGATGATTCATATTATGTGTAAGATTTAGATGACTATCTATGAAATAAAAAAAGATTTTATGGAAAAATATTTTGTATACTAAAACTTGGAGAAATATGAGAAATCATGTGTCTATGTAACTAACATCAGAGAGAATCCTACATTTGCATTAATGCTATACATTTTAAAATTTCTTACATATACATGTGAACTATTTACCATGATATCTGTCTTTTACAGGAGAGAACAGAACTTCAGAGAATTTAAACTATACTCATAAAGTCAAAACCTGATTAGTTCCAGAGACTGCACCAAAATTCCTAACTTTATTTGTCAAAGTAGGTAGAATTTTCTTTAAACCATCATTTCTTAATGCCTTTTCCACTGAACATAATTAGAAGCTTTTATTAGGAAACAGATTAAGGAGATTGCTTTTCATTGTAAGTTTAGGAACTAGGTGGCTTAAAGTTAAATAGATTAATTTCAGGAATCCTCAAAACCTTTATTATGAAGATACACACATGCACATGCATGGCGTGAATATGTATGTGTGTGTGTGTGTGTGCACTCTTATAATAATAAGTATTTTGCAAATATCTGACCTTGAATCATTATTATACATCAACTTTCAGGATATTTTTAAATGACAAATACATTTTTTAAAAAAACTGCTGATGTATATTGCCATGTATACAGTCATCTAGATATTTTTTAAAATCCTTAGTTTTACCCAAATTATCAATTCAATTTGCCAAGTTGTTATTAGGTACCTACTATATCTACTAAAAATTCTTTCTCCCACTATTGACAACACTTTCCTTTTTCTTCCCTTCCCGATTTAACCTTTCTCTCACCTCTTTTGTCTTTTGGCCATGTCATGGATATTCACTTTTTATTCATTCAAAGATATTTCTGTTTAAAAATTCTGTTGAATACTCTGCTTGGTTACATTACAGGACAAAAATATATAAATAGTTTTTTTCTGCCAATGCCTCTCATTCAATAATGTGATGATTGCTTCTCCTCTTACACGGATTTTAAGAAATAGCATTTGGAGTGCCAACTGTAAAAAATAACTATTTGATAGTGAATGAGTCACGGCCTAACAAATGATGTCATAATATAAATACTGAAACGTCTGCCTTTTAGCATGTTTCACTGTCACAGATTCATTATTGTTTGGAGTTTATAATGAGTTTGTTTAAATTGCTGACCAAACCAATTCATCACTAATGATTTGAGTTGTTTGGTCTGCATTGTGCTATGTGTGTCCCATCTGCCATGAAGGTCATTATAAGTAATATTATTTGGGGCAACCATTAGATTATTCTTTCCAGTAAAATGATTGTGAGTATTTTTAATATACCAAATATATATGAAAAAAATTCTAAACTATTGAAATGAATTTAATGACTCAAAGTAATATAGTGAATGGATAGAAAGTAACAAGATATAGTGACATAGCCAATTATTTTTAAAACAGTTTCTTCATACTGATGGATTTTCCATACATCCAGTCTATGCATTCTAAAACACAGAATTTAATATTTGACAAAAATATTTTCTATAATTGTTATGAAAATTATTTTATGATATATTTCTTACTTTACTGAATAAAAAATTGTGTCACTCAGGTTGGATGTAAGGTAGAATGTAGTAAAAACAGTTTTCATTTAATCATTAGAATTACAAGGAAATAATCACCAGACATTTATTTCATTTATTCCATAAATACTTCTTTTGTGCCAGGCACCACTCTGAGTGAGAAATCCAATAAAATTAAAATATAGTTTTATATAACCCTTTTTGAAACGTTCGTAATCTAGCACAAGAAACACACCACACACGCAAATAAGTGCAGTCACTTTTTGTATTTTCTGATAATTGTATGTACAGATTAAGAGGAGGAGATATTTATGAAATAAGTAGTAGTCAGTTTCAGGAGGAGATGTCAGAAAAGTCTGAGAGAGGAGCTGACCCTTGAACTGTGTCTGGCTTGGGTAGACTGATGATGAGAAACTCAACTGGAAGATAAAATCCAAGCAGTAAAAGCAGTATGAGCAAAGTCAGGACACCCTTTGTATTTGAGTAATGATTAGTAGTTCATAAGAGCTGGAGGACATTGAAAGACAAAAATGAAGATGTTGGATTTATAGTATGAATTGCTTTGAATAGAACAATGAGCTTGGACTATGTTGCAACAAAAGAGGAGGTAAAACATATGATGCAATTTTTGTTTTATAAAGATCAGTACATTGTATGATGAGAATTTATCAAAAAATAACTCCCGCTATGTGATCTTATCAATAATCAAAGACCGCGTCCATGAAAAGTCAGTTTTTCAAGATACAGATTTATTGAATTTCATGATGTTGAGAAATAAGGCACTATCTGTCTCAAATGCAAATTAGGAATATATACCAATAGCATTAAAATTTTACAAACTCTGCTATATTCTACATGGAAGCTCTTATATGAGTGTCTCATGCTTCTATCTAACAGTGGGCAATATTCAGTTCAATGTGAAAAGAACAGTCTTTTGAAGAAATGTTACTGGGACAACTGGACAGCCACCGTCAAAAGAATGTAATTGGACCCCTACCTCATAACACACACAAAAGGTAACTCAAATAGATGAATGACCTACATGTAAGAGCTAAACTTAGGAAATTCTTATAAGAAAGCAGAGGAGTAAATCTTTGTGACCTTGGTTTAGACAGTGAATATTTAGATACAACATCATACGACACAAGCAATAAAAGGAAAAAAAGAGTAGATTGTTTGACTTCATCAAAATCAAAAGCTATTTGCTGCAAATGATGTCATCGAGAAAGTGCAAAGACAACATACAGAATGAGAGGAAAATAACTCACAATCATATATCTGATAAGGAGCCTATTCTAGAATATATAAAGAACTCTTACAACTCAATAATAAAAAAGACAACCCAACTAAAAAAATGGACCCATGATATGAAGAGACAGTTGTCCAAATAAGATATGCAATTAGTCAGTAAGCCCATGAAATGAAAATTAAATCCACAATGAGGTATCATTTAACAACTAGTAGTATGGCTACAATTAAAAAGACAAAATAGAAAGTTTTAGTAAGTATGTGGAGAATTTGAACTGAAATACATTTCAGTTGAGAAAGTAAGATGGTGTGGGGGTTGTGGAAAACAGTTTGGCAATTCCTAAAATTTTTATACATAGTTACCGTAAGACCTAGCAATTGATAGCAAACATGATAGGTATCCAAGAGAAGTAAAAACTTATATCCACTCAAACGCTTGTACATAAATGTTCATTGCAACAGTGTTGATAGTAGCCAAAAAATGGAAACAATCCCCAATGTCCATCAACTGAGGAATGGTAGACAAAATGTGGTACATCCATACAATGGACTTGACCATAAATATAAATGACACATGATACGTGCTGAAAAATGGATGAACCTTAAAAACAGTATGCTAAGGGAAACAGGCAAGTCACAAAAGAGCACATATTATATGATTCCATTTTTATGCAGTGTCCAGGATAGGCAAATCTATAAAGGCAGAAAGTATATGAGTATTTTTGTAAAGCTTGGCTGTGTGTGTGTGAGTGTGTTGTGTATGTGTGTATGATGGGCCAGGGCATTGAGGAGTGACTACAAATGTGTACAGGGTTTTTGTAGGGGGTGTTGAAAATGAGACACACATCATTTGCACAACTGTCAATATAAATCCACTAACTATAAAACCACTAAAACCCACTGAATTGCACACTTTAAATGGTGAATTTTATGGCAAATTATTTGTATCTCAATACTATTAAAAATAGGACATTTGACTTTTTTAGATAAAGAAAATAAATATCTTAACTTTTGATTCCCCTCTAAAGAGATATTGTTCATGCATTGGTAACCTAAAGCACCTAAGGTCTTATTTCAAAAACTGTGTCAAAATCAGATTAAAACAAAATACTTTATTTTCACAACTACACATTGCATATGAAGATGGACACGATCAGGCTAGGCTTGTTTAAATCCCCACCTGTGATGTGGTTATGAAAATCAGCCAAATTAATTGAGGGAAAATGAATGTTTGGTTATGTATGATCAGCATGTTGCTATGCACTTAACTTAATCAGATGCCTTTCTCCATTTGTCTCTATAATCCCTCTCTTCATTTCCTTCATGGTTAAATTGCATGATATGTGTTGTTCTGCTTCAAGAAGAACCATCTGTTGTGTAATTATCACCAGGGGCTAAACATTATCTCAAGGTGCAGAAATTCGCATTATAGGTAATATGAATGCATAATTTATCATGCCTGTGTACCTAATTGAAAACCCAAATGTATCCACTTAGAACTATATTTGATCAAGAATGCTATGCTCTTAAAAATGGCATTTTTTTCTCCAAAAAAGTGAACAAAATAACTTTTTAAAAGCTCAAAATATGCTGAGGAAAATTTAATATTGGGAAATTATTTTGTTTTAAAACAATTTCATTCTACTTAAGAGAAGTTAAAGGCAGAAGAATAATTTCTATGATAAAGAGGAAACATTACTGTAATTCCTGGCTTATAGTCATATGTGACTCTGAAGCCTTTTTCCTGTTTAGGAACATAGAAAGGTCAATTATAACAATCTGTGACAGAAAGGGCAATTATAATTATATGTGACAATGCCACTCAGAACACAGGCAGGCATCTTTGCCATAATTTTTATTCTTTCTGAACAACTGCATAAGCTAGTGGGAAGGAGATAAATAATAAGCAAATCAAGATAAAAGTTCACTACTGAGGATATTTTCTGTTATATCATATTCTCATTTAATCCCTAGACACAAGTTTCTTGTTCTAGTAGGCAAAAGGTGTGTAAATGGAAAATGTTTCATTTGCTTTAGGGGATCTCATATAGATAAATATGTATGAACTTTTATTTACAAAATCTAAAAATGAAAAGAGAGTGTATTTATTTCTGTCTGAAACCATGTCTATTGAAATATTCCTTCTATTCCATAAAATGGCTTCCAAAAATCATATTTGTAAAATTAACACTTGCATGTTGGCTTCAGGTTCTTCTCTTATGAAACCTACAAGAAATAACAAAAATCATTTTAACATTGTAGCTACTGTGACATGACATGTATGTACACAACAGGAATTCTTACCTGGCCTGCTTCTGTTGAGCTCGTGAATTCTGAGAGCTGTTGTCAGGTTGGGATCATCTGGTTCAAAGACCTAACTTTAGCATTCCTTGAAGGAATTCTCTAAGCCCAGAATTCATAAGATTCATAGATAATGAAAGGTTTAATTGAAAGATTATATAAGGTTCAGTGATATATATTTATTCAAATAATATAAAATTACTAATAACCTGTTTTGTTTTTGCTGCTGACTTTCAATCCAATGCCATGACTGAATTTGTGAAACTTTTATCCAGCTGTTTCAAAGGAAATATTTATGGTGAGTAGTCCAGTCCTTCTCAGGGTATGGTCCTGGGACCCACATTACCAAGCTCACCTGGGAGCATGTTAGAACCGTCCTCTCCCATCCCAGCCCATGCCTTCTGAATCAGAGACTTTTGGGGGAAGGGCAGCAATCTGTGTTTCCACAAGTCCAGGTGATTCTTCTGATGCATGTTCATGTTTGAAGGCCACTTGTCTAGTTAATCTTGACTTTTCCCATCATTCAACTCTAGGTGGCTTCTGGTTTGCTTCTTGGTGTCCCTTTATGATTTGCACAGCAATGGTCATTCCTTCTGTCAGGAATTAGGGGATCACATTATTCTTAAGGGACCAGCAATTTTTTGAGTATCCCTTTGATATTTGATACTTTTATACATTGCACGTCTCACCTTCCCAAAGTAGATTCCCAAATTGTAAATTTCTCACACTTCCTTGTAGCTAGTGAATAGACAAGTAGCCTAGGTGATACCAATTAGGTGCGCCCAAACGAGAACTGGAAGTGGAAGGGGGCAGCGTGAAGGGATGGCCACAAATATGTACACTGATGTTTGGGCAAATACGGTGTGGGAATGCCTGGTTCTTTGGTAACTGTGGCAGAGCTTCTGGCACTCAGTCCACAGCCTGGTGCATCCCAAATGGTGATCAGGGAGGTGGCAGTCTTTTCACTAGAACACTCTCACTGTGTGGTTGAGTATAACTCCTGGCTCCATTGTTTCCAGCTGGAAATAATGCCCCCTGGAAATTCTGCAGACTTTCCAATTTCCTCTCATGAAACCTTGTTGTTTAATCTTGCTAGAATGGATTCTGTTGTTTCCAACTAAGAACACTGACTAAAAGAATATTTATTATTAATTATTGAAAATCCTCGATGCACTTGGCTGCAATTGGCAGATAAGTTTTACAGTTGGCATCAGCAGAATTTTTAAGTTCTAAGTCCTTCTCTCCTTAAAAACATGATGATATCAGTGAGGGCTGCCAATTACTCATTAATGAAGACTAGCTGCTTTGTATTAGCAGTGTGCTTCAAATTTGCACTCCGCATTTCTTCAGCAGTCTTTCATCTCCCCAAATACCTCCATTTCTTTCTTCGTACTGTTTATTGTCCCAGTTGGGTTCCTTTAGAACTGTCCTTGAGTGGTACTTTGTTGGTAGGTTGGTTTTTATGGTTCCTGGCTTTTTATCAGGGATAGCTTCCAGAATGGAGCTGACCTTGACTCTCCACTGAGCAGAAATCCATGCACTCTAGATTACTACCTATGTGTCTGAATTGCTCACTCTTCCCCTTGCCTGCACTTAATGGGATTTTATTATTTAATCATTTGCATCCACTTTGGGAAGGTGTGCAATTCCCGGATTGATTCATCTTTATTGAAAAATTTGAGAGAGATGGCATTTGGTAGGATATATTATGAATTAAAATTTGGAATGCTGCATTTTGTATTAGAAAATAATTGGTGAGTTTCCTTTTTGACCCCGATTTTGAAAACATAAGGAAGTAAATAAACCAAGATTTTAAAAAAGAAGGTAATAGGAGGAGAGAGAGGACAAGACCAGGGAGAGGTGGCCTCCTATTATCCAAGAAAAGGCAGGAGAATTTAAATGACTCAATTAAATACAGCAGAGCCATTTTACTAAAGGGTTGGAAGATAAATCTATGTATCAAGTGCTTAATACATGGGCAGGGTGCTTAATAGAAGCAGTGGATAGAGAATACTAATTTGAGGAATTTCTTGTGCAAAAAAAGTATAGAAATAGAAATATAATGATTCTAATAAGACATTTAAGTAAATGCAAGACTTGAGAAACCTGAAAAAGCTGAAAAATGCACATCTGATATTAAAGTAACCATCACTATTATAGGAGATGTGGCATTTTCTCTTCAAAATAAGTTAAAATTATTCTTTACAGCAGAACTATTAATAGGATCTTAATTAATCAATCTGTTCATTAATCTTCTTCCTGTAAATATTGGACATTTTTGTCTTTACCTACTATATATGATGACTGAAGACTCATAAAAGCAGCGTGTTCACAGAGATTGTGTAACAATTGTGTAACTTGTTTGTTCCCAAATACATGGTCTGCTTATTAAATAAACAAACATTACAAGATGAGGAAACATCCAAATGAAATAAACTTTGCTAGTTGCAAGAGGAAATTGCATTAAAATGTTTGGACATTCTGTATCCCTCTAATGAGAAGGACTATCGGACAATTCACTCTTGCACCTTGACTCCATAAATAAACCATTAAGATGGAATGGTTCCCTGCATTTGAATCTGTCATCGTGTTTCTTTTTTTCAAAATTGCCCTGTAATGTGTATAAAAATGCCAACATTATAGATGTGTATTGCTTTACCTTCATCTCTTTTAGCCTATGTTTTGACTACATTGTGTATTTTTTGAAAGGAAATAAAGCAAAATAGAGGAGCTTAGGCTAAGAGACTTAAAATGAAGTTGAAGAGCTGTGCATACAGAAAGACCCTCATGCCACCCTCAAAACCATCATCATAAGCGAAACTTTAGAACTTAGAGAAAATGCCTCGTTTTCTGAGAAAATAAAACTTCTAAAATCCCCTAAGTCCTCTTTTTGCTTCTTTCTCCTTTTCCTTTAAAGTCTTTCACTTAACTGCCCCAACTGGGGACACAATTAGGTCACTACCTGAATCTGTGTTCACTGAATTGCAATTCTAAGACCCCAAATAAATGGTATTTTGTTTCTTTATAGCTCAGTTTGTTGCTTCTAGAGCGACATTTCCTGTAGGATAAAATTGCACTTCTATTCCAAGGCTTTTGGCATACAACAAGTAAGAGATGATAAAAGCATGAAATTAGGGCAGTGACAAAGAAAGAAGGGAATTAGTTTTAGAAATAGTTAGGTGGCAAACTCTGTATGACTTTGTGATGGTTAGGTGGAGCCAGCAAATGGAAACTTTTTCTTTTTTCTTTAAGATTTATTTATTTATTTACACACACACACCCCACCATTGTTTTTGCGCTCGCTGTCTGCTCTCTGTGTCCGTTTGCTGTGCATTCTTCTGTGTCTGCTTGTCTTAGGCAGCACTGGGAACCGATCTTCGGACCTTCCAGAGTGGGAGAGAGGCGCTCAATCTCTTGCATCACCTCAGCTCCCTGGTCCCCTGTACCTCTTATTGTCTCTCCTCTGTGTCTCTTTTTGTTGCGTCATCTTGCTGCGCCAGCTCTCCATGCGGGCCAGCTCTCGGCATGGGCCAGCTCTCTGCTCCGGCCAACTCGCTGCAAGGGCCAGCTTGCCTTCACCAGGAGGCCCCAGGAATCGAACACTGGACCTCCCAAATGGTAGATGGGAGACCAATCACTTGAACCACATCCACTTCCCAGGAAACTCTTAATAAGCTTGTTTGAGAATAAAAGGAGAAACTTATGGTGGTAACCAAATAAAAACAAAAAAAGCAAAGGGCTGCAATTTCTATAATGAAAAAGACTCTACCCTTATAGGATGCAGGTAAAGAGGGGGAGGTCAGAGAGAAAATAATAGCCAATATTTCTTAGGTCCTCCTTAAATACTTTGCAAGTATCTCCTTTAATGCTCAGCAAGCACCTTACCAGGGAGGCTGTCTTATTATCCTGTTTTACAGCTGAGAAAACAGAGGCAAGGAGTCTAAATAATATGCCCAGATTCGCACAGCTAGTGATGGTAGAGGCAGTCTTTGAATCTGGGTTCTTAACGAACCCACTACCATCCTACCTCCCCCTAGAGAGAGGAATTAATTGATGAAGGAAAGTCCTGAAGCGGATGAGATTGAGCAAGAGTATAAAGGGCTCATTCTAAACAAAAGAGGGAAAAGAGGAAATGGCATAAAGACAGAGGGCAGATGCAGATAAGGTTTTAAATGAGGTTAGACAGGAAATAAAAATGTTTTATGCCTGCTGTCTTTCGCTTTCGTTTACTTGATGAAGAAGAAAGCAAAGCTATCCCCCAATTTTAAGGCCGCGTGAGAGTTGGGGTGGGGTAAGGGATTATATTTAAAACCCTTGCAGATGAAGTAGCTATGTCAATGCAGGAGGAAAGAGCAGTAGCTTTCATCATCGTTCTAATAATTTCACTGTGCAAGAAACCTGAAAAATTATTATGAAATGATCATATGGTGAGCTTGCTCTGTACAAAAGCAGGAAAATGTAAGGATATTTTTTTTTTAACCAGGCTTGTTCAAAAGAGCACAGAATAGATGAAATACCTACTTCTAAGCTACATTATATAACTTGATTTTTAAGATCCCAGTAACAAAAATCAGGTTTTAAAGAATACAAAATAAAGATAAGAATTAAATTGTACTTTTATAGTTTAAGAAGTAAATTGAAGTAACTGTGGAAAAATTTATCTTTGTAACTACTCAATATCATTCCATAAAGCTGAAAGGGATTTTGAGATCAGATGGCCCAAACACTTAACTTCTCAGAAGGGAAGACTGAAGGCTTGTGAAGTGCATGATTTGTCAAGGATGATCCGACTCAACAGGAAAGCCAGACCTTTAATATGTCATAGTTTTTCCTTTTCTCCTTGGTCAGAAGAAATGTCATATCTCATGTCCCTTTTCTCACAATAGCTCTTTTCGTTCTTCTATTATTTATATGAATTAACATCTTCTCTGATAGACGTATAAACTATTATTTTGTCCTGAGAGGTAGGAGGAGAGAGCTAGCACGTACAGGATCCACACTCATTGCCAAGAAGGTTGCTAAGTACCTCTTTTTGGACGTGGCCATACCTAACTACTTTAAGTACTTATGATGGTCCTGCTTGTTTTTATAGTTGAGAAAACTGTGGCTGAAGGAGCTTAACCTCATCCACACACTATATAGACATTTCTATTTCGCTCTGAAAAAACATGCTGTTTGCATCTTTTAAATATTTCAGTTTTATTTTTTTTACCACGAGATTATATGTATTTTTCACTTTAAAATAATATCACCATCACTCTGGGAAATTTAATTATTGGTTTGGATAGCACAGAGCCAACAAAGAATTAGAAGGAAACAGTCAAAAAGAACTTAAGCTTAGCTGCTCTTAGCCGTCACAATTCTGCATAAAAAGGACCACGAAAGCTGAATCTGTGGAAGGAAGCCCATGATGGAACATGACTATTCAATGGACCTCAAGTAAGAAAAGAAGGAAAAGATCAAGGAAAATGTATGCTTTTGTCCCCAGGTTGGCACTAACTATCCCGAATGCCTTTTAGTCCTTACACTACTTTCTGGTTTTAGCTACTGCATCCCGCTAAATTTCTTTTTCTTTCATTCTGTCTGAATTGTTAACCTTTCCCGCTCATTCTGTCGAAGTTGATAGCTTAATGTTTTATATTTGCAAATGATTTAATAGAATTTTCTGATCTATAATTTGGATGTAAAAGATGAAAATACACAGTGATGGTTGGTTCCCGGTAACTATGACAACCAAGGTGATGAGACCCTGAAGGATTATGGAGCCCTGGGGACGGCATGACAGGGGAGCAGTCTTAACTTCCAGTTCAGGGGAACTATTGTTTTGCCCCCTGGTGGAAACAGTCCTCGCTCCAGTAGTAAAACTTCTAAACCATCAGAGTCCAAGATCAGAGGAAGAAGAAGCAAACATTTTGCAATCAAGAAGTAAAACTTCTGTTGTCCCCTATTTGTTTCCAGACGGATGCATTTTATGAGAGAAAAACAAAACACAGAAATTGGTCAGGGGCTCATAGTATATACTACATTGTGTAACAACCTCTTAAGGGTTGTTTTCTATTGCAGTCCTAGAGTCTATTAAACTGGTCCAACATTGTATAAGTTTAACAATTTTTGACTTGAGGGTAGAGTACTGAATTCTATTTGTGGTGGGAAAACAAGAATTATCATATCCACAAAAGTCATCACAAATCATCAGATATTAACATTGAAAAACTCATGGACACAGGTTTTTCAATGTTGTTTGTTTGTTTCTTTAAAGAGTGGTAACTTATAGAAAAGTTTCAAGGTTTCATTTATTTTGGGGAATAGAATGAGAGAAGGCAACTTTTAAAAATCTTAGAGCACATTTTTAAAGTATTTATTTTCTCTGATGGTGGGGCAAATTGTGCATTCATACTTAAAATGAAGGAGAGTCAGATGCCAGGTTTACTTTTATATGACCCAACTTCCAGTTTCATTTCTTCAAAGTTCCCAATTATCTGGCCTAGCCATTCAATGTAGCTATGCATGTCAGAATGTCCTTTCTTGCGATCAAAGTTGGTCACAATAGCATAACACCAAATTCTCCCCACCGCTGGGTTTCTCATTTCCAATAGTCTTCATGGCCTCCCCTGAGCATGGCTGTAACCCAGCTATTCTACCACCAGTGCAGTGGTGGCCAGGGCTAAAACTCTTGCAGATGCAAGCCATTCAGTCATGGGAACACTTCATGAGGCCACAGAAGTGAGTTCAGGGACATGTGAGGAAAGGATGCTGTGCAGTGGAAGTAGGTGTGGGAGAAAAAGCCACATGCTAAAGCACATTACTCACGTCTTCAGCATCTGTTGGAAGCTGATATTTCACTTCTCCCTGACAACGGGCTTGTGTACAAGCTCCACTATGATTTGTGGATCAGACAGCATACCCAGATCAAGTCATCTGCTGTTTTGTGGTCAACAAGGTTCCAGTAGAAAGAGATGCTTCTCACTAAGAAAATAGTACTGAAAAAGAAGTAGCTTTGATCTAAATTCTAGACGTCTCCACTGTATTTCTACTGCTGGATTTTGCCACAGGTCCCATGTAACATCCTGACCAGCTACAGACACTTTAAGCAACACTGGGTCTGTGGGTGTAAATCAACCAAGTTTCCAAGTGGCCTGAACTATGGCTTGGACCAGCTAGAGAGCTTTCTCTCTCAGCCACATGCCAGGCTGAGTGCCTTCCTATTTATTTGATAAATGGTTTGAAGCACCTCACCCAAAGGGAGATATAATGTTTCTCCAAAATTCAGTGTGACCCATCAATTTTCATGCCTCATTATAAGTGGAAAGGATTATAAAGATTAACATTTGGCCTTTAAATTTGGAAGGCGTATTCTGATAGGTTCCCGAAATTGCATGTGTCATATGCTCTGGCTTATATGTGTCATAACATGATATCTAGAACATATGCTACTTCTTTATCACTAGGTCTTATCATTGTGATAATATAAAGGAGTAGTGTAAGTTCTATAGGACACTGACAAAACCCAAGTCCCTGAAGACTCATTATGGCAAAGCCAAAGAGGCCATGCAGTTTTCTACCTGGGCACCTGTGCTACCAAAGTGACAGCATGTTATTTCCTTAACTCAAGGCCTCAGTGTTTGAGAACCATGTTGAATCTGAGAATTAGTTTAAGCGATATTGTTATATTTTTTTCCAGATAAGAGAATGGCAGATCAAAAGAGTTGAGAAAAAATTAAAATTTCTATTAGATCAATGCCTTTGATCTTAGAGGGATGTGTGAGAGTAATTTCTTGCAAACTTTATCTTCCGTTCAAATTATATAAAGTGAATGTCTTGTTTAAATAGTACATACACCCTACTCACTTTTGATTTTCATAATTTAACAATCATCATTGTAATAGTGATTTTTGTCTAATTCACCATAGTAGATTGAACAAATAATGAATACAATAAGAGTGTGATTCTAAATGTAAAATTGGCTGATCTGATTTTAGAAGATTCTTTTTAATTTAAGTTTTTCATGTAATTCAAAATTGGCCATGTATTCTTATTTAGTTCATTTAATTCTTATATTTAAATTATGAAATAAATATAAAGGTTTTCTGTTTGAAAATATTGAAACATCAGGAAACAA
>JAQZBX010014237.1:0-38861 GCA_029593785.1 Cabassous unicinctus
TTCCCCACCTTCCACACCTCCTACAACATCCCACACCACCATCCTTCATCTGTGTGGAACAACACCTGCAATGAATATACACATCCTGGGGCCTTGCCACCGAGCATAGACCACAGTTCACATCATAGACCACACTCTTTCCCACACAGTTCTGCATGGTATATGCTGATGGAAAATTGCCTACATCTGCCACTGCAAGGCAACCCAGGGCAACCCCCAAGTCCCAAAAAGCCCCTGTATTTCAACTGCCCTTCCTTTCCCTGCCTCAAAAACATCCAGTGGCCACCAGCTCCACCTCACTGTTACAATTTCTTCCACTGCTTGAATCACAATATGTCTACAACAGAACACCACCAAGTCCACTCTAGTCCGCAGCTCCTAACCCAATCCTGAGGGAACTGGGAAGAAGATGTCCTTTCCACCTCCAAGTGAGAGAGGTCTTATATCCCGTGGATATGGTGGATGGGATTATCCTGCCTGCAGCTGCAGGCCCTCTCCATTCCCTGGGATGGCCGTTGCCCATCGTTGACCCCTCGCCATTACTTGCATGAGTCCATTGAGCTGTAGGGTAGGAGTTGCAGCTCCACCGAAATTCCAGGCACAGCTGGCACATAGGTAGGCTAGAGGCTCCAGTCTCTGGAAGTACACATAACAACTCCAGCATCACGTATAGGTTTGAATAGAAGGGACTGATGGACCATGTGCAGGGATGAGTTATTTGAGTCCAACTCTGTCACTCTCAGGAGCACAGATTACAATGAAGAGCCCACTAATTAGGTATCAATCTCTGGGGCTATCCCCACTTATATAGGACCTGGGGGTCTCCAGAGCCTTCAGGGGTCCCTCTGTGTGGGGTGATATCCAATTTGGTATTCTATGAGATCCTACTGAGGTATGTGTATGGAAGCATTACTTCTGGGATGTCCTCCCGACTCTCTTTGAAGTCTCTTAACCACGTGAACTCATTTCTCTTTACCTTTTCCCCTTTTATTCAAGGTCTTTTTCCAATCATGTTACCAGTTGGCACTTGGTATCAATCCCTCGTTGCCAGGGAGGGTCATCCCCGGGAGTCATGTCCCACATTGAGGGGGAACGTAATGCATTCATGTGCTGAGTTTGGCTTAGAGAAAGGCCACATTTGAGCAACAAGGAGGCTTTCAGGTGGCAACCCTTAGGCACCCCATAACAGTAGGCTAAGTTTCAATTAGAAGAGCAAATACTCATAAGGCTAGTCCTCAACAACGAGAACCCATCAGTCGGCCATCCTCTTTTGCCAGACACTGCCTCTGCACTCAGGGGATGGTTGCTGCTCCCTTGGGGAATGTAGCAGAGCTCTCCAGGCTGGGAATTCAGATTCCCTCATTTATTGAGTAATTGTCTACCCACCGTGACCATGCCCCATCCCTTGATCATTTGAAAATTTTATATATCTTTCATGTATATTCAGATGGAATTACTCCCATGAATCCCCCCATCCCAGAAAACCCCCACCAATGATCCTGTGCAGCCCCCCTTGTAACCCTTCTGTGATCTAAACCTTCCTTGAACATGAAGCCCATATAATAACAAAATACAATTAATAAGAAAAAGAAATAATAATGATAAGCTTAAATGCAAGAGATAAGTACAAGGAAACTCAGAAGAAGAAAAAAGAAACTAAACTAAAAATAAAATATAATCAGTGGATTGGGACATTAGAAAAAATGGTGAAAAAAAAAACAAAAAAAATTCTTTTTTAAAAGAAATTATCCTTTTTTCCTTTTATCACTGTATTATTGGATGTCCAGTGTACTGTGACAACTTCCCCCTCTCATTCCCCAGTGTCTCCCAAAATTTGATTTAATTTTCAAACAAGTTTTAGGTCACAACAGAGTCATCCACGGAATACAAGAGACTCCCACATACCCAAACTCCCTCCCTATTCCCCACCCCATATTAAAACCTTTTTTTTTTTTTTATGGATGTTAGCATTGTTATAACTGTTATACAGATAGTAAAATATAGCAACTAAAATTTGTCAATGGTTTACAGTATAGTTTACAATTTAGACTGTACAGTTTAATAATTTTTGATGATATTTACTATGTCCTGTGTCCATTACTGTAAGGTAATGAAGAATATTTCCCATGACCAATAAACACCCCATTTGATCTTTTCTGTTCCTGCCACCCCACCCCTTGGGGCATATGACACTCCTCTGTCTTGGCTCATGGGATGACAAGATTCATAGTTACATGCCCTGGGTATTCTAACCTGCCCTTCCCAATCTACCCACCTGTTAACCCTGCACCACCAAACCCAGTAAAATCTCTACCCACTTGTCCTGTCCTTCAATATGTAACTAAACTCTTTCAATTTACCATAGATTATGTCCATATGGATGATAGCTCGCAACCTACCCTTCTCTCTCTCTCCCTTGTTAGCCTATCTTTCAGTCACTGGTTCTCAGAAAGTGTTAACTTTCCTCAATTCAAATCAATGAGGTCATAAACTGTTCATCCTTCAATGCCTGGCTTGCTTAACTCAACATAATGTCTTCAAGATTCATCCATGTTATTCCATGTGTTAGCACTTTATTCCTTCTAACAGGTGAGTAATATTCCATTGTATGTATGTACCACATTTTGCTTATCCATTCATCTGTTGATGGGCACAGGGGCTGATTCCAACTTTTGGCAATTGCGAACAATGCCACTATGAACATTGCTGTGCATATATCTGTTCGTGTCTTTGCTTTCAATTCTTCTGGGTATATACCCATTAGTGGAATTGCTGGATCATATGGAAGATCTATTTTTAGTTTTCTGAGGAATTGCCAAACTGTCCTCGACAGTGGCTGGACCATTCCACTATCCCACAGGCAGTAGATGAGGGTTCCTATTTTTCCACATCCTCTCCAACACTTATATTCTGTTGTTTTTTTTAATAGCTGCCATCCTGATGGGTGTAAGATAGTATCTCATTGTGGTTTTGATTTGTATTTCCCTAATAGCTAGTGATGTTGAGCATTTTTTCATGTGCTTTTTAGCCATTCATATTTCTTCCTTGGAGAAGTGTCTTTTCAGGTCACTTGCCCATTTTTTAAATTTGTTGTTTGTCTTTTTATTTTTAAGGTGTAGGATTTCTTTATATATGCAGGATATTAGGCTCCTATCATATATATGGTTGCCAAATATTTTCTCCCATTGTGTAGGCTGCCTTTTTATTTTCTTAATAACATCCTTTGAGGTGCAGAAGTTTTTAATTTTGATGAAATCCCATTTATCTATTTTTTCTCTTGCTGCTCGTGCTTTCACTGTGAAGTTCATGAAATCATTTCCTATTACAAGGTCTTGTAGATGCTTCCCTATATTATCTTCCAAGGTCTTTATGGTTTTGGCTCTTATATTTAGAGCTTTGATCCATCTGAAGTTGATTTTTCTATAAGGTGCAAGATGGTATTCTTCTCTCATTCTTTTGGATATGGATATCCAGATCTCCAAGCACCACTTGTTAAAGAGGCCATTCTCTCCCAACTGAGTGGGCTTGGTGGCCGTGTCGAATATCAGATGACCGTATATGCGAGGATCTATATCAGAACTCTCAATTTGGATCCATTGGTCAGTAGGTCTATCCTTGTGCCAATACCATGCGGTTTTGATCACTGTAGCTTTGTAGTATGTTTTAAAGTCAAGTAATGTGATACCTCCAACTTCATTTTTCTTTTTCAATATGTCTTATGCAATTTGGGGCCTCTTACCTCTCCAAATATATTTTGTGGTTAGTTTTTCCAGTTCCTTAAAAAATACAGTGGTGATTTTTATTTGGATTGCATTAAGTCAGTAGATTACTTGGGTTAGGATAGACATCCCGATGATGTTTAGTCTTCCTATCCATGAACAGGGAATATTTTTCCATTTATTTAAGTCTTCTTTGATTTCCTTTAACAGTGTTGTGTAGTATTCTGTATATAAGTCCTTCACATCTATAGTTAAATTTATTCCTAGGTATTTGAATCTTTTAGTTACTATTGTAAATGGTATTTTTTTCTTGATTTCCCCCTCAGATTGCTCATTATTGGTGTACAGAAATGCTACTTCTTTTTGAGCATTGATCTCTTAGCCTCCAACATTACTGAAGTCATTTATAAGTTCTAGAATCTTTGTTGTTCATTTCTCAGGGCTTTCTCTGTATAGGATCATGTCGACTGCAAATAATGAAATTTTCATTTCCTCCTTTCCAATCTGGATGCCTTTTATGTACTTTTCTTGCCTCAGTGCTCAGGCAAGTACTTCTAAGACAATGTTAAATAGGAGTGGTGATAGAGGGCATCCTTGTCTTGTTCCCGATCTCAGAGGGAAGGCTTTTAGGATTTCAACATTGAAAATGATGTTGGTTTTGGATTTTTCATATATACCCTTTATCATATTCAGAAAGTTTCCTTCTATTCCTTTCTTTTGTATTATTTTTATCAGGAAAGAGTGCTGTATTTTGTTGCAAGCTTTTTCTGCATCTATAGAGATGATCATGTGTTTTTTTTCTTTCAGTTTGTTTATGTTGTGTATTACATTGTTTGATTTTCTTATATTGAACCATCCTTGCATACCTGGGATGAAACCCACTTGGTCATGGTGTATAATCCTTTTGATATGTTGTTGAATGTGATTAGCAAGTATTTTGTTGAGGATTTTAGCATATAGGTGCATTAGAGAAATTCGTCTGTAATTTTCCTTTCTTGTGGTATCTTTGTTTGATTTTGGTATTAGGGTAATGTTAGCATCGTAGAATGAGTTAGGCAATATTCCTTCTACTTCTATTTTTAGGAAGAGGTTAAGCAGAATTGGTGTTAGCTCTTTCCGGAATGTTTGGTAGAATTCAACTGAGAAGCTATCTGGTCCTGGGCTCTTCTTAGTTTGGAGGTTTTTGATGACTGAGTCTATCTCTTTACATGTAATTGGACTGTTGAGTTCATCAATTTCTTCTTTCATAAATGTAGGCTGTTTGTGAGTTTCTAGAAACTTGTGCATTTCCTCTAAATTATCATTCTTGTTGGCAAATAATTTTTCAAAGTATCCTCTTATGATACTTTTTACTTTGTGGGGTCAGTAATGATATACCCTTGCTCATTCCTTATTTTGTGTATTTGAATCTTTTCTCTCTTTTTCTTTGTTAGTCTGGCTAAGGGTTTGTCAATTTTAATGATATTCTTGAACAACCAGCTTTTGGTTTTGTTTATTGATTTTACTGGTTTCTTATTCTCTATTTCATTTAGTTCTGCTTGAATCTTTTTTATTTCCTTCTTTCTACTTCCTTTTGGTTTAGTTTGTTGTTGTTTTTCCAATTCCTCCAAATGTGCAGTTAGGTATTCAATTTTAGCTATTTTTTCTTTTTTAATATATGAATTTATGCTATGAACTTCCCTCTCACGACTGCTTTCACTGCATCCCATATGTTTTGATATGTTTTGTTGTCATTTTCATTAGCTTCAAGGTAGTTGCTGATTTCTTTTGAGATTTCGCCCTTGACCCACTGTCTAAGAGTGTGTTGTTTAACTTCCATATCCTTGTGCCTAACCTGTTTCACTGGTCCTTAGTGATTTCTAATTTCATTCCGTTGTGGTCAGAGAAATACTTTGTATAATCTCAAACTTTCTGAATTCATTGAGAGATGTTCTGTGGTCTAGCATGTGGTCTATCTTGGAGTTAGTTCCATGTGCACTCGAGAAGAATGTAAATCCTGCTGGATTTCGGTGTAGTGTTCTGTATATGTCTATTAAGTCCAGGTCCTCTAATGAATTGTTGAAAGCCTTTGTTTCTTTAGTGATTCTCTGTCTAGATGTTCTGTCTAATGATGATAATGGTGTGTTAAAGATCCCTGCTGTAATTGTAGAGGTATTTATTTCTCCACTTAGTTTTTCCAGGGTTTGCTTCATGTATTTTGAGCCTCCCTGATTAGGTGCATAAATGTTTATGATTGTTCTCTCTTCTTGAGAGAAAACCGCTTTTACTAATATATAGTGTCCATGTTTGTCTCTTACAATAGTTTTGCATTTAAAGTCTATTTTGTCTGATATTAGTATAGCTACTCCTGCCTTTTTTTGGCTATTGTTAGCTTGTAAAATGGTTTTCCAGCCATTCACTTTAAGCATCCTTGAATCCCTGGGTCGAAGATGGGTTTCTTGTAGACAGCATATAGATGGATTATATTTCCTTATCCATTCTGCCCATCTGTGTCTCTTGATAGGTGAATTTAGTCCTTTAACATTCAGTGTTATTACTCATAATGAATTTCTTACTTCAGCCATTTTTCTTTGGGTTAATGTATGTCATATGTTGTTTTGTTTTTGTTTTTTTTATTGTTAGTTGCTTTTAAACTCTCCTCCAATTCACTCTCCCTTCTTTTTTCCTTTCAACTTGTAGAATTTCCATTAGTGTTTCTTGAAGTGCAGGTTTCTTATTGACATACTCTCTTAATTTCTGTTTATCTGTGAATATTTTAAAATCTCCATCATTTTTGAATGCCAGTTTTGCTGGGTAGTGAATTTGTGGCTGGAAATTTTTTTCTTTTAGTATTTTGGCTATGTCATACCATTGTCTTCTTGCCTCCATGGTTTCAGCTGAGAAATCAGCACTTAATCTTATTGTGCTTCCCTTGTATGTGATGGTACTCTTTTCTCTTGCTGCCTTGAGTATTTTCTCTTTGTCTTGAGCATTGGACATTTTGACAAGTATATGTCTTGGAGTTGGCCTGTTGGGATTTATACTGTTTGGGGTGCGCTTTGCTTCCTGGATCTGCACATCCATCTCTCTCAATAGGGTTGGGAAGTTTGCAGCCATTATTTCCTTCAAAACTTCTTCTGTTCCCTTTCCCTTCTCTTCTCCTTCTGGGATGCCCATAATGCGTATGTTTGATCGTTTTGTGTTGTCGGTTAATTCCCTGAGACCCTGCTGGATTTTTTCTATCTTTTTGTCTGTTTTTTTCTACTATTTGTTAGATTTCAGATGTATTGTCTTCCACATCACTAATTCTTTCTTCTGCTTATTCAAATCTGTTGGTATGTGAATCCAGCATCTTTTTGATTTTTTTGATTGTGCCATTGGTCACCATCATATCCATTATCTTTTTGGGAGTGTTTACAATTTCTTCAGTATGTTCTCCCAGTGTATTCTTTATATTCTTAATCTCTTCCTGCACTTCTTTAAGTTCGTCCATGATATTTGTTTGGAAAGCTTTGATTAGTTGTTCAATGTTCTGCTTCACTTCCTGGTTTTTAGTTTGTTCAAAGGATTGGTCCATGTTTTCCTGTTTCTCAGTGTGGTTTGTAATTTTTTGTTGCCCTCGAGTCATCATTTTATCTTGATGGATTTATTCAGTTGATTAGCTTCTCTATCTGTACTAGAGTTTTATTTAGCTGGTGGTTCTGCATGGGTGTAAAGTTTTTTCTTTTATACTTTTTCTTCTTATTTTATTTCCTTGCTTCTTTTGATGTTCCCTTGAAGGCAAAAGATTAGGGCTAGAGGAATTGAAAGATATGAGAAAGGAAGAAGGATAATAGTAATATTGATAAAAGTTAGAAGAGGGGCCAAATAAGACTTAATGAAGTGAATATTTAACTCAGGTAGGCAGTGTAGAGTAATAGGAAAGAAAGTGGAGTACCTCCAATGGACTGGGAAACCAAATAGAGGAATATATATATAATGATTTAGAAGGCTAGAATTATGAGGAGGGAGAGAAAGAGTTAAGAAAAGGCTGAAAGAAAAGAGTTAATATTAATAAAAAAAGAAGAAAACAAAATAGAGTGAATAGAAATTAACACCCTTGAGCTGTGGGCATTTGGAAAAATGTGGTATTTAATTGCCACAACAGAAAGCAGAAAGCAGAAAGATGAGGGAAGGATAAGAGATAGCTTGGAATACAAAATCAATATATAGAGAGAATGGGAAATTACTGAAGAAGAAGCACAGCAAAGAAGAGAGAAGCTAGCAGCACCTAATTTTAAAAAAATGAAAGAAAGAAGAAAGGGGGGAGGAAAGAGGAAAGAAAAGCAAGAGACAACAAATAAACAGAGAAAAACCAAACTACCCCACAGGCAAGCAGTCAAACAAAGCTAAGGGGGATCAATATTCCCTGGGGTCCCCGTGGATCCTCTCAGCCTGCTTGGGTTTATCAATCAATTTCCCTGCAGGGTTCTATATGCAGGTCCTGAAGGAGCTTTTGGCTATTAAACTAAATTAAAAAGAATTTATTTTTCATTTATTAAAGTGACCGTTTTATTTATTTATTTATTTTTTTTGGTGTAATACAGGACCAAAAATAAGTCCTCCTCTAGACCAAACCCCTCACGGAGGGGACCCTAACTGTGCTCGTGGAAACTAATCAAGCACTTCCCAATTTCTGGATTCCCCAGGGATGCTAAAGTTCTGATGTTTGTCAGTGCAGAACACTAATAACGGCCAACTCCGCCCTTCTGGATCAGAGCCCCAGCATCCCTGGGCTGCTGGTAAATCAAGTTTACTCAGCAGATTCACCTCTCCCCTCAGCCTGGCACTGCTTCAAGCTGGCTTATCTGCTCCCCAAAGTTATGAGGGGGTCCAGACAGCCAATTCGACAGCAAAAATATCCCCTGTCTGCTTTCTGTCAGAACTCTCCCTTTCTTGGAGAGTGCCCCTCTCCCCAGCTCCATGTGGCCCTTGGCTTATCCCTGGGCAGCTAGTCAAATCAACTCCCTCAGCAGATTCACCCCTCCCCTCCTCTGGGTGCTGATTCAAAGCAGCTGTTTTGTTCATCTAAGTTGCAAGGGGCTTCAGGCAGCCAAATCCCCAAAAAATAAAGCTCTCTTGCCAGGCCCCACCCCTCAGAAAATGCCCCCTCCCACCGGGCCCTGTCACCCAGTTACTGGATGGGAGTTGCAGTTCCAACTGGCTTTTTTTTTTCCCCTAGAGGTGGGGGTCAGCTGACTGTGTTAACCACCACAGGCAGGCTTAAAACTCATGAATCTCTACCATTCAATCCACGCCGTCGATCTGCCCAGATAGATGTCCCAAGCTTCTCACTCCACACGCCCACAGCACAGACCCCCAGGCAGGACCCAGTCCATTATCTGCCGTGCTCTTTAATTTACTTTATACATGCAGAAAAGCCAAAGGATACAGCACTTGTGGTGAAGAGAGGATCTCCAAAAATTGACTCTTTCATGAAAGCAACAGGAAAACTGACAAAATTGATCAAAATCAACTTTTTCAAACTATGGCTACTAAACAAAAAAATTACAGCTATCTAAGGAGCATTTATTTATATTAAACAGCTGACTGTCTTTAAGAACCAGATTTGTGGCAAATCAATATGCCCTATTCTCATCCTCTGTTTTCCCCTCTGTGGGAGCCATGGGAAACATCAGACTTGTATCCAATGGAGAGGAAAGAAATTGTTTGATGCTCCAAAGAAATCATCGTACCCAGGAAATTGTCATTATTTGACCTTACTGTCTATTCCATGAAGAGACCCGCTTACAAGATTGTCTTTATTTCACCTGATTCAGAGCTCATTCAGGTGGAAACTACCTTGGCTCCAGGGTATTTGTTGAAAAAAAAAATCAATTTAGCATTGTTTAACATTGTAGTTGCTTGAGATGGTGATAACAGATGATCAAATGAGAATATGAACAATATTTGAAATAGAAAAGCTGGGGAAGGAAATATCCAGACAGGCTTTTGAAAATCTGTGATATATTCCTGGTAGTCTAGAAGATTACATGAATATGCAGGTTTGTACACCTGTTTAGAAAGTACCTGAGGTGGCCCTAATCTCTGACCTCTGGCCGACCTTCAGACTCTATGCAAGGAGAGACCAAGGCCAATACAGAGTTGTAAACTACCTTGCAAAGTATTTATTGAAGGCATGCTCCAACACATGCAAAGAGCCCTTTGATAAAAGCTGGGAGACTTATTGGTTTAAGACATTTAAAGTAACCTTTATCCAATCCTTATCTGGCCACTGAGCTAACTGAACAGCCACTTTAGTGTCCAGCCATAGCAAAGAATGCAAAAATTATAGGATTAGTTCAGAAATGTCATGAAATAGACGAACAACAAACATAACAACAGCAGATGCAACAATAGACCCAGGTGGGAAGAGCCCTGAATTGCAGAGTTGACACTACATTATTTTAAATGTCCACTTTTCCATAAAATATTACAACACATGCAAAAACACCCAAGAAAGTATGGCCAATAGAGAAAAAAGCAGTCAATAAAATAAAATATATCCATGAGAAAACCCAGACATTGGATTTGTTGGACAAAGAGTTTATATCAGATATTGTAAATATGTTCAAAGAACTAAAGAAAGCCATGTCTAACAAAGTAAAGGAAAGTTTGATAATGTTAAAGAACATGTATAAAGAAGAAGAAATTATTTTAAACTATAGAAATTCTGGAGTTGAAAATAAAAGGCTGAAATTAAAAATTACTTAAGGATATCAAAAGAAGACTTGAGCTGGCAAAGGAAAGAATAAATAAACTTGAAAATAGTCCAATTGAAATTGTCCAATCTGAGAATGACAAGAAAAATTAATGAAGAAAACTAAACAGAGCCTCTGAAATCTGTGAGATACCATCAAGTGTACCAAGATATGCATAATGAGAGAGGTCTCAGGAAGAACAAAAGGAGAAGAAATAATACTCAAAGAAATGATGACCAGAAACTTCCCAAATTTGATGAAAAACACTGGTCTACCTAACCAAGCTTATACTCCAACAGAAAAACCTCAGAGACTACACCTCGGGACATCATAAACAAATTCTAAAAAGTAAAAGACAAAAAGATTATCTTTATAGTTGCAAGAGAGAAGCAATTCATCATATAAAAGGGATCTTGTTAAGATTAACAGTGATTTGTAATCAGAAAACATGAAAGCCAGAAAGCTGTGGGATTACATATTAAAAGTGCTGAATGAAAATGACTGTTAAATAAAGTATTATATAAAGCAAAACTATCCAACAAGAATAAAGGAAAATTTAAGACATTCCCAGAAAAACAAAAACAAAGAATACAAAGCTCACAAATCTTTCCTATTAAAAAAAAAAAATACTGTGGGCAATTCTTAAGGCAGAAATCAAATAAAACAAGACAGTAAAATAAAGAGCAACAGTAAACATAAATGCAAAGGTAAATATAAAAGACAATATGAGTTTTTCTGTTAGCATCTCTTTTCCTATCTGATTTATAAGATAGCTGCATTAAGCACTAATTATAATACTATGTTGATGGGTTTGTTGGCTTGGACCTATGTACTCTAGAAATACAGGTTCTTAATCTTAATCCATTCCTGTGGATGTGAACACATTGTGATGAGGTGTAGCCCAACTGAATCAGAATGAGTATTAATCCTATTACTGGAGTCCTTTATACACAGAATGAAATTCAGACACACAGAGAAAAAGCCATGGGAACAACCAGAAGTCAACAGAACTCCAGTGAAGCCAGGAGACACCACCATGTGCATTGCTATGTGACAGAAGAACAAAAGACCAAGGATCACAGTCAGCCAGCACCAGAATGCCAGTTGTCTTGGTGAAAGCACTGCCTTAATGAAGACTTGATTTTCAACTTCTGGTCTCAAAACCATAAACCAATAAATCCCCATTGTTTAAGCCATTCCATTGCATGGTATATGTTTTATCATAAAGGAAAGTAAACAATGGGCATGAAAAATATGAAGATATTACATATAATTTGTTGACACAAACAGCAGAAAGGAGGGGGTAGGATACAGCTAGGTAGGAGACAAGTTTTTATATAGTATTGAAAATAAGTTGATATTAATCTATGGCAGTTTGATATTATTTATGAATTCCAAAAAGAGATACTGATTATTTTTGTAAACTGGTCTGTTTCTCTGGGCATGATACCCTTTAATTAATTTAAATTCAAAGGCTTTACATATACTTGATTAAATCAAGATCAGGGCTTTGAGTTGACCACATCATTAGAGTGACCTTCACTCAGTAGATAGAGCTCCATTGACACCACAGAAGAGAGAACTTGATCCTGGGGCTCAAGAGAGATGACACATTCACCTGGTAGTTTGTATCTGAAGAGAACAGAGTCCTAAGCAGCTAAGAAGGCCCAGAAAGAAACAAGCCTTCCAGCCTATAGCTGAAATTGGAAGAAGCTGGGCCCATGGAGCCTTAAGAGAGAGAGAAAGGCTGAACCCTTGAAGATGTCACCTGCCATCTTCCTTCCACAAGTGGCAACAAAGTTCGGTGAAGAAATAACCTTGAGTTGCACTCTTTAGGACCTAGTACCTGCAAGACTTTACCCAAAAAAATACCTTTATAAAAGATAACAGGTTTCTTCTACTTTGCATCAACAGTCCTTTGGCTGACTAATATATAATCAGAACTAGATTCTAAATGTAACTAACAGGAACACCAATTAAAAAAAACAACTCACAAATATATAGTAAAAGAAAAAATAAGAGAATTAGAAGGGTATACTAGAAAAATGTAACACAAAATAAAGTATAATGGAAGAAAAGAGGAAAATGCATATGACATACAAAAAACAAATAGCAAATGTTAAACATAAATTCTACATTATCAGTAATTCCATTAAATGTAAATGGATAATACTCTCCAATATAAGGTAAACACTGATGGACTGGCTATAAAAATACAATCCAACTATATGTTGTCTAAAAGAGAAACACTTTAGATGCAAAGTCAGAAATAGATTTAAAATGAAGATAGAAAAAATATATCACCTTCCAGTTTCTAGTCTGGCATTTAAAGAGCTTCCAAGAAATTGTGCAGACAACCAAAAGAAAAAGCCAAAAAATGAAAAAATGAAAATCAACAACTCTTCTGACATCCATTAGTGAATTGAGATTACAGGGCAAACCATTATTCTCATCACTGGAAAGATAAACAGATAATATGGCTCAAAGCTTATATGGCAGAGAAACATCTTTTGACACAGCATTTGGTATAAATAATTAAAGGGTAATTGATTAAAGCTGGAGAATGAACATAGGCTACCTTTAACTATAAATACTTCTAGAGGACCACCTTAAGTGGGGTCTCTACATTTTCATTAATTTTACCTTCAGGACCAGATGCCCACTGTGAAGAAAGGAGAAAAATCACATTGTCATGAAAATCAAAAGACAACTTACAAAATGGGAGAAAATAGTTGAAGATCATATATCAAAGTTTCCTTATACAGAATATATCAAGAATGGCTATAACTCAATAAAAATAGACAGAAAACCCAATCAAAGAAATCGACAAAGAATTTGAATAGACATTTCCTCAAAGAAGATAACAAATGGTGAACCAGAAAATTAGGAGATGTTCAACATCATTAGTCATCAGGGACATGCAAATCAAAACTACAATGAGATACCACTTCATACACACTAGGATAACTAATTGAAAATAACGGGTGTTAGTGAGGATCTAGAGAAATTAGAACTCATACATTTTTGGTAGGTGTGATGGTTAGGCTAATGTGTCAACTTGGCCAGGTAATTGTGCATAGTAGTTTGGTTAAGCAAGCACTGGGCTAATTGTGATACAAGGACATTTATTGGCTGTAATCATCAGTGAGTTTACTGCATAGGCTTATTACATCAACAATTAACCAGGGAGACTGCTGTCAGCAATGAGTGATGTTTAATCCAATCAGTTGAATGCCTTAAAAGGGGAAGTGATTTCAGCACTCAGAGAGAATTCCCAAGCTCATCTATGGATAGCCAATGTTTTCCAGAAACTCAACAAGGATCTTCATTGGACTTTCAATGGAGCCCCTGGTTTGCAGCCTGCCTGCAGTTCCTGGACTTGTGCATCCCCACAACCACATGAGAGGATCTTATAAAACCTCATACTATTTACAGATATCTCCTGTTAATTCTGTTCCCTAGAGAACCCTAATATAGGAGGATTTTAAAATGGTGCAACTAATATGGAAAACAGTTTGGCAGTTCCTCAAAATGTTAAACATGGAATTACTATGAGAGCTGGCAATACAACTTCTGTGTATATACCCCCCAAATGAAAACACAAACTCAAACAGATACTTGTACACCAATGTTGATAGCAGCTTCTTTAACAATACCCAAAAGGTAGAATCAACCCAAATGTCCATCAATAAATGAATGGATAAACAGTGTTATACACATGTAATAGAATCTTACTCAATCATAAAAAGAAATGAACTTCTGATACATGCTACAACATGGATGAAACCTGAAATCATTATGTTGTGTGAAAAGGGTGAGACCCCAAAAGGATGAATATTGTGTGATTCCAATTATATGACATATCTAGAATAAGAAAATGCATAGGAACAGAAAGTAGATTTAGAGATTACTGTTCAAAATCTCTAGAAGAGGGAGTTATTGCTAAATATATACAGAGTTTCTGTTTGGAGTTACGAAAAATTCTTGGTAATGAATGGTGGTAATGATAGCACAAAATTGTCAATGTGATTAAGACCACTGATGTGTACAGTTAAAAATGGTTAAAATGGGAAATTTTATGTCATTTATATGTATATCTGTGTATATAATACTATAATAAATGTATAGTAAATAAATACAACAAAGGATTTAAAATGAAACACTAGAAAACATCTATTTAACACAAAGGAAGACTATAAAGAAGGAAAACAAAAGATATGAGACATATTAAAAAAAACAAGTGTAAATATAAACATATCAATAATTACATTAAATGTGAATGGATAAAACTCTCCATTGAAAGGCAGACATTGGCAGAATGGGTAACAAAAACCATGATCCAGCTATGTGCTGTTGACAAGAAACATACTTTAGATTCAAATAGCAACTACAAGATAGCTGGAATGGCTCTCCAATTGAGAAACAAAATAGCAATCAGACAAAAAATATTACATGAAATAAAGTGTGATATTTTATTATTATGACAGAGTCATTCATCAGGAATATATAACAATTATAAACATATATGCATCTCACAACAGAACCCAAAAATACATGAAGGGAAAACTGAGAGAATCAAAAGGAGAAATAGACAATTCAGCAAAAATTGTTGGAGACTTCTATAGCTGACTCTCAAAAGTGTGTAGAATAAGAAGAGAAATTCAAAAAAGATACAGAAAACTTGAACATTATCTATCAACTTGATATTGAGAATCAAAATTGTTCTTGAGAATGAAATTCTTTTCAATCACCAATGGGACATTATCAATATTAGACCATAATCCAGGCCATTAATGAAGTCTCTTTGTGAGTCTGGACTTAGAAGAAAGTAAATTGTAATCATTAGCAATCAAATGTATTAAATAACCTGAGGCTCTTAAAATGTTGGTCAGAAATAGAGACACCTAAAGAGATGTCAACCGACTCCAATACAGGTGACAGAGTCATCAGCAAAAGCATAACTCATACAGGCTCTGCAGGAAGGATGTTTTGCTCATATAGAAAAGAGACAGAGAAAGGCCAGCTTCATTAGTGGGTGCCAGTTCCTGAAAGCCAGCGGGTCTCAATACATGGCCAATGCAGGGAGGTATTCTACAACAATACCCCTCTTTTGTGTTTGTGTGCTGAAGAAGTGGAGGAACCCTGCTCAGTCCCCACCAGGGATAGTTATACAACCGGGTGTGGAATATCATAAAACATGCCACCCAGAATCAGACTGTCTTCAGTGAATATTTACATATGCTCTGGACAATAGGGGAAGGGATATTCTGGCATTCTCCTTATCTACTAGGGGATTGTGTTTTATCCCACCAAGCTGACACACAAGGTCTTGAGCACAGGATATACTTGTGGGATGGAGTGAAACCTGGTAGGCTGCTCTGGGACTGCTTCCTAACACATTCCAACTGACTTTATCTGGGAACTCAATAAACAAACTATCTTGATACGCCCATCATCCATTTCAGATGGTGTGGCAGTTTGATCTTATATATGAATTCAAAAAAGGAGATTTTGATTATGTTTGTAAACTGGTCTGTTCCTCTGGGCATGATACCTAGATTCAGCTGACATGCCTTTGATTAAATTATGTCAAGATTACAGATTTGATCCAACTGCGTCATTAGATTGCACATCATTAAGGCATGCAGGGTTGAGTCCCCACCCCCTTTGGTAGGCTATATAAATGGACGCTCAATCAAGAATGCACAGAAGTAGATGCAAAGAGAAGAAGAACACAGGGGAAGAGAAACAGCTCATTAGACAAGGCAGAGGCCCAAGGAATAGACATGAACCTGATAGTTTACAGCTGACCTTGTGAAATGATCAGAGCAGCTGAGCCTAGAAAGAAATGAGCCCCAGGAAGAGAGACAAGTCTTATGCCAGGCTACAGCTGATTTTAGAAGAAGCTGGGGTGACATAGCCTAAAAAGGAAGAAGGAAGGCTAAACCCTTGCAGATATCTCCTGCCATCTTTCCTCAACACATGGCAACAGACTTTGGATGAGGAAGTTCTTCTTATGGTATCTTGAGTCACACAATTTAGGGCCTTGTGAATGTAAGCTCCTACTCCAAATAAATATCCTTTATAAAAGCCAACAGAATTCTGGTACTTTGCATCAGCACCCCTTTGGCTGTCTAATACTGATGGTGTCCAGGACATAATGCACAGCTATGACACATGTCATTTTTGTGCACTATTTTTTTAAATCTTCAGGGAACATTTGAGGAGGGCATCCATTAAGATCACCCACAGCATGGCACAGGTGTTTCTCCAAGTCCACAACAGTGGTGGTTCTGGCATCCACCTGACACATGGGAATTGCTATCCCATATCTGGAGTATGGCTGTGAGATACCACTGGAAACTGTGACTAAACAATAGCCATATGTGGTCCAGCTTATGTATACCAGTTCACCATTCTGCATGGCCTGAGCTCAATGGCAGGAGTCATAAGACTTTGCTGCAACTTTGGCTTCTGCTTCCTTCAGGGTTAGGCCTCATGATTTGGCTCCTCTTGCCTCTGAGGTGGGCTTCCATATCCCATTCAGTGGTGGATCCAGTGGACAGTCATGGCAAACTGCTGGGTGCATGCCTTTGCAAGTGCTGGAATTTCATTCATGTTCTGCTTCAAATGGGTCTTCGCCATGTATATCAACATGGGTGGCATATATATCTCCTTCTTTGCAAGCTATTTCCACAGACCCTGTCCATCCCTATATAGAGGAGCCTGTAATATTCCAATTATTGATTTGCCAGTTGCCAGACAACATGGTGAGCCCATTTACAATAGCCCATGATTCTATAAATAAGTTGCAAGAGTTATGGTTGGCATGGAATGCACAGCCATCACCACTGCACAGAGTTTGGTCAACCACTGGGCAGAATGCCCTCTTCCTTTCTGAGTAGATGGCCATCCATGGGAGGGATAACTGCAGCCGGTAAATGAACTCCATGTTCTTAGAGTGCTGCAGATCCACCTGTGAACCAAGCCACACCATCAGTAGACCATTTTTGAACTGGGGACCCCACTTAGCCAAGGGAGGCGCCCTGCAAGCTGTTCAGGCCCCTCTAGCAAAGGAACTATTTGTTCATGAATTTGGCTGACTCCCTGAGGCCTCAGTAAGGCTCGGTCTTGTATAGACCACTTGTATACAATAAAGCAGCTTTGTTGAGCCAGTCCTACTTTATTAGTAGGATTAGGGAGTATCACAAGAAGATGGCAGTTTTGACCTTAGAGTCACATACAGCCCATCAGTGAAACAGCATACCAATCACCCATGTGGGATGCCACAGCCTGCAGGGGCAAAGGGCAGCACCTCAGCATTTAAACTACAATAATTGTCAGCTTCCAGGCATCTGAGGCCTTTTCTACTGGCCAGACTTGACTGTTAAACAGCAAGAGGATGGTTCTAAGCATTCTTGCCACCAGCAAGAACTAAACAAACCAAATACAGTAGAACCTTGTTTTCTGCGAAATCAACACACATGAATTCAGTTTTACCTGACAGGTAATTGAAAAAAATAATGGCAGAGAGAATAAAAATTTTTGAACTATTTCTATGATTAATTTTATTTATTGCTACTAGAGTGTTTATTTGCCTTGTTTATTTTAAAAATGTGTGAGAGGTATTTTCATATAAGAAATACTTATTAAATATTGAGGTTCACTATTTTGCACATTTTTCAACTTATGTTAAAGGTCTTGGAATGTTATTGGTCAGAAAAAATGAGGTCCTACTGTAAAGTCATTTTCCCCACCTGGAAGACAATGCTGCTTTTGTTGAACCACCTGGTGAGGCTACAGCAAGTCTGGTGGTGAGTAGGAATGAACACACCCCTGATTATGGCTCGACTTTCAAATCTCTCATAAGAGGGAATATACACCCTCACACAATTGTGCTGTTAAGAGGTACAGGCTGCAAAAATGTCAATACCTATAATGTACTTGGTAGTGGGAACCACTATCACTGGTGCCTAAAGTGGCCCAAAGGGCTCCACCCACAAGTGCATGCTCACTTGCTTGCCATGGGTCAGTGCTCCCTAGTGACATAAGTATGCTCTTGCCCATGTCAGAGCTTGGGGTTACTTTCACTTGGGTACCTGTGTCTAAGAGCTCCACAAAAGTCTAGGTACAACCACCCTTCTCCCCTTCCACCCAAACAAAAGCATTGGGCTACTGATTCACTCAGGAATGCTCTTCAGCCAGCTTGTGCCACAGCTTCTTTGATGGGTCCCATCATATGGATGGCCTCTTCTGGGCAATAGTCATATTCACATGCCAAACTCTGCTGGAATCCTTTGATAGACTCCTTCAGGGTTTCCAGCTTCCCCATATAACCGAAGAAGACCTCAGCAACCTGGAATGGCTGAGAGAAGAAACACAAATTGTTTCAAATCGATGAGATCATACAATATTTGTCCTTTTGATTCTGGCTTATTTCTCTTAACATGATGTCTTCAAGGTCCATTCATGTTGTTTCTTTTATCAGTACTTCATTTGTTTTACAGCTGAATAATATTCCATTGTATATATATACCATATTTCATTTATCCATCAGTTGATAGACACTTGGGTTGCTTCCATCTTTTGGCAATTTTGAATGCTACTAACATTGGTGTTCGAATGATCTGTTCGATTCCCTACTTTCAATTCTTTTGGGTATATACCTTTTTAGGTATTGAGATTGCTGGGCAATATAGTAATTCTATATTTAGCTTTCTGAGCAACCACCAAATGGTCTTCCATAGTGGCTGCCCCATTTTAAATTCCCACCAAAAATGAATGAGTGTTCCTATTTCACCACATTCTTTCCAATTATTCTAATTTTGGATTTATTAATAGTAGCCATTCTACTGGGAGTAAAATGGTACCTCATTGTGGTTTTGGTTGCAGTTCCCTCATGTCTATTCAAGTCTTTTCTTCATTTTGGATCAAATTGTTTTTTGTTGTTGAGTTATAGAGTATTTTAGTTTCTTGGCTGCTGAAGAAAATATCATGCAATGGTTGGCTTAAATAATGGGAATGTGTTAGGCTCACAGTTTTGAGGCTAGGAAATAAGCCGAATTCAACAAAGTGATGTATTCTTCTGGAAGACTGCTGTTCTGGGGCTAGCTCCTGGTGATGCTTGGTCCTGCACTCCTCTGTCACATGGTAATGCACAAGGCAGCAGGTCTTAGGTCCTCCCCTCTCTTCCAGGCTTCACTGACCTTCAGATCTTGCTTATCATGGTTCCTTTTTTGCTGTCTGAATTTCATTTCTCTTATAAAGGACTCTAGTAATAGGATTAAAAGCCATCTGATTGAGCTGGGCCACACCTTAACTGAAGTAATCTCATCAAAAGGTCCTACTTACATCTCAATCTATCTTCTCCTGGCATACATAACTGCTACTCTATTTCCATCTCTATAATTTATTTGTATTTACATTTTGTATAAATTAAGTCAAACAATATATAGTACTTTTGTCTATTTTCTTTCACTTTGTATATTTCCATTATTACTTTTTGCTTTTTTTTGTTTGTTTGTTTGTTTTTTTGTTTTCCCTTTCTTCTTGTTTTTTTTTCTGGATTAATGAAAATGGTTTAATATTGATTAAAGTGATAAATGCACAGCTCTGTGATTATACCAAATGTCATTGATTGTACAGTTTAAATGGACTTTATGGCTTATGAATATATTTCAGTAAATTTGATAAAAAGATCCTACTTATAATGGATTCATAGCCACAAGATTAAGTTTAAGAATATGTTTTTTTTTCTGGTGTACATATAGCTCCAAACTACCAAACTTTTTGAACCCCAGACCTCATACATGGAAAGCAGGCACTAAACCACTTCAGTTACATGCGATCCCCCATAACCCATTTTGATGAGACTTTTTACTAAGCATTGTTACTGAAGTGACTTAATGGTTTTGAGATGTTGTGAATGAATGAATGCATTTTGCATGTAGAAAGAACAGATCTGTTACGAGTCTAGAGCGTAGATTTTTACAATTTTTTTTTTTTTAAATTCTGCTCCTCAGTCTGACTCATTTCAAATGTCATATCTCCAGGTTTGCTGATTCTTTCTTTCATCCATTCCAATCTGTTGTTGAAGCCCTCCTGGGAATTTTTCGTTTCAATTATGTTGTCTTCTGTTTGGTTCTTTTTAAAAATCCCTATGCTTTTACTGAGGTTCTCATTTTGTTCATTAATTGCTCTCCTCATATCCTTTAGTTCTTTCTCTATTTTCCTTTAGCTTCTTGAGCATATTGAAGATCTTTCTATTTTATATCTTTGTCCAGAGTCTGCTCATCTTTATTGATGGTTTCTGGATTTTTATTCTCTTCCTTTGGATGGGCCATCATTTCCTGTTTCTTAGTTTTATAAAATTTTGTTGCACACTCTTCATTTTAATATTTTTAAATGCTAATTCTGGCATTTATTCCCTGAGATATGTTTCTTAAACTGGTATCCAACAAGCGATATGAGATTTTCTTAAAGATCAGAAGCTAACAAAACCAAGCAAACCTAAGCCAAACACCTTTCACCATCTTTGAGAATTGACTTTGCATTGCCTGATACTCTCCTTCAGAGTTCCAGCTTCCTATCAGGAAATTCAGCCCATGGCAAATGTAAAGGTCAGGGTTCTCCTTGTCTTTTTCTTGCCTGTGCCTTGTCCTGGACTTGTGTGTGCTAATGGCCTTAGGAGTTTCCTTGTTTATACAAGAGAATGTCAACACTACTTCCCAGGAAACAGACCTTCTCCCTATCCTGATTGTTTTACTGTAAGACTTAAAGCAAGTAAGCCTTTGCCCCAAGGCCACCCACCTAAATTGTTTCTTATACTGCTTTTGTGGTCTCAAGCTGCTTTGGGGCACACCAGAGGGAAGTTTCCCAAGTCAGTCTTTCGCAGCCAGAACAAGGCCACAAAGAGAGAACCAGTTGGCTACAAAGTGCCCTGAGAGGGAATGAGGGAAGAGTCAGGAAGGGTGTCAGGAGCCTCTTCCACAGCTTCCCAAAGCTGTAATTTCTTCACTAGCACATGCCCAGAAAATGCAGCCTTTCAACTCTACCCTACAGCTCTGGTGAGGCATATTATCTTTAAGTCTCCTCTGTTGCCTAAGCCAGGTACAAGTTGGAACAGTGGCCACCCTCAGAGCCAGGTCCCTAGTGATCCAAAGTGGATAATCAAAAGCAGAGATCAGCAATAAGACCAGGCCCCTCCACCCCACCACCCTGGATCTTGGGCAACTAGGTTTTTATGTAACTCTATGGCATCAGCAAGCTATGCCAAGGGCCTTATAGCACTGCTGCCATAAGAGTAGAGGATGAGTGATGGTAACTGTGATGCAGAGATAGCAATTCACTTCTCTTTACTACAATTTACCAGCCTCTTCCTCCTGCTTTTCCCTGGATGCTACACAGTGTGGACCTGGTTGTTATGAAATACTTGATTCAGACAGGTCCTGCATGTCTAATAGTTGTTCTGACACAGGGAATGATTCCTGGAGCTTCCTACTCCACCATCTTTCAACATTTCCAGCACCTTCTTATTTTTCTCAAGTGATACATCAGGATTGAAATACCCTACAATTTTCTAATGGCTCTACTCTATTACAGTGTGTGGACAATTTATTGCTCAGCTCCACTACTGAGGAGAACTACTTAAGAGAGTCTATCTATTTACCCCAACAATCAGTGGAAAAGGGGCATAAAGTCTCTAAGGAAAACCTAGAGCTTACTTGAGAGAGTTCATTAATTGGGTCATAACTTAAATACTAAAGGAATTCACCCATTTCCCAAAGGAATAAAATTGATCCATGAATTCCCTCGGTCCACAAGAAAAAGAAAATTAATGGGATTCCTTGGGCTAGCAGGTTATTGCCAAGTGTGGGTTTCAATTTTTTCTTTACAGCCATCACCTCTTTATGAATTAAACAACGGTAATGTACCTGAACCTTTATCTTGGGAGGACCCTCACAAACAGCCCTATAACCTGCTTAAAACAGCCTCCATCCTTGGGGCTATCAATTTATTCTAAGCTATTTACTCCATTCATGAAAGAAGTGGACAGACTCTTGGCTTACTTACTAACACAAAACATAGGGGAAAACTAAGACTTGTTGCCTCTTACAGCCTATAGATGCCATGGCTCAGGCATACCTTGCTTGATTAAAAGTGGTGGGTGCAGTCACAAAAATAAAGTTTCTGCAGAAATGATACTTGGCAAAGATGTATGTTTACAAACCTCTCATGCTGTCCCAAGTATCTTAAACTCTGAGTTTACTTAACATTTATCTTCCAGTTGGTTGAATTCTTATGAAATCATTTTACTCTCATCTAATAATTTGATCCTGAAAAGATACAATACACTTAACCACACCTATTGCCCTTGCCTGACAAGGTGATCCTCATAACTATGAGTGCATTACCACTCAATTAATGACTCCACATTCTGATTTACAAGAAATACAATTGCAAAACCCTGACCTTATCCTCTTTGTTGAAAGATCCTATATCTGGGGAACCAATGGAAAATGTCAAGCTCATTAGGCAGTAACAACCCAACTGGAACTAAGTGAACAAGGTAACTTGCTTCAATTTACCTTGGCCCAACAAACAGAAATAGAGCTTGTATACTCTCATCTCAGAGAACAGTTAACATTTATTCAGACAGCCGATATGCTTTTAAAGTTATCCATGATTCTGAAATGCTATGGAAACAGGGGAATGTCCTTAAGTCAACTGGATCCCCTATAAAAACGGACAACTAGTCAATGACTTACTAACTGCCATTTTACTTCCTCAAACCATTGCTACAATTTAAATTGAGACTCATACAAAAAAAAAAAAAGAAAGAGAACCAGAATATCAAGTAAATGCTTGTGAGAGTTTGAATTTGGTAAAACCCAAAAAGAGTTTACATTTCTGAACTAATCCATTCATGTGGGTGTGGGGCCCTTTATTTTTTAAAAAATAATTCTTAGATTATATAAATGTTACATAAAAAATATAGGGGGTTCCCATATTCCCCACTCCCTACCCTTCCCACATTTTCCAACATTTACAACATCCTTCATTAGTGGGATATATTTGTTACAATTGATGAACACATTTTTGGGCATTACCACTAAGCGTGAATTATCCCATTGTGTGTGTGTGTATATATATATATATATATATATACACACACACATACCATATTTTGTTTGTCCATTCATTGGTTGATAAACACTTGGGTTGTGTCTACCTTTTGGCAACTGTGAATAATGGTGTGATGAACATTGGTAGCAAATGACAGTTTGAGTCCCTGCTTGCAATTCTTTTGAGTATATACTTAGAAGTGGGATTGCTGAGTCATATGGTAATTCTAACTTTTTGTAGGAACTGCCAAACTGTTTTCCACAGTGGTTGAATCATTTTACTTTGCCACTATATCAGTCAGGGTTCTCTAGGGAAACAGAATGAAGAGAAGATATCTGTCAATAATATGAGATTTGTAAAAGTCTCTCATGTGACCGTGGGGATCACAATTCCAGATTCCACAGGCAGGCTGCAAACCCGGGGCTCTGAGGAAAGTCCAATGGAGGTTCTTGATGAGTTTCCGGGAGATGATGGCTGTCCAAAGATGAGCTGGGAAATTCTCTCTGAATGTTGAAATCACTTCCCCTTTTAAGGCATATCAACTGATTGGTTAAAGCGTCACTCATTGCTAATGGCAATCTACCTGATTGATATAGATGTAATCAGCTTTCTATGCAGTAAACTCACTGATGACTAAAATCCATAAATGTCCTTGTATTACAATTAGCCCAGTGCTTCCTTGACCAAACAACTGGGCACAATTACCTCACTGAGTTGACACATTAGCTGAACCATCACAGCCACCAATAATGAACAAGTGCTTCAATTTCTCTACTTCCTCTCAAACACTTGTTACATTCCATTTTATATAATAGCCTTTCAAGTGTGTGTGATATGGTACCACATCGTGATTTAGATTTTCATTTCCCTAGTAACTAATGTCATTGAGCATCTTTTCAGGTGTTTATTGACCAGCAAAATACCAAAGCAATTCTTTTGCCAAAAATTTACTACTCCTGCTTGTGCCTTTAGAATAGTAGATGTAAAAAAAAGCAATGCAACAATAACATTACACTAATTTGTGCTACCAATGGAGATTTGGGCTTTTCTGAGGAAGAGACAAATTGTTTTCTTTAAGACATCCAAGCCATGACACCTACAATCATACTGGGCAAATATTCATTGAATTTTGGGGATAAATTTCTTTAAAAGTTCAATAAGAAAGAGACAAGAGCATTATATTTATTATTCTAAAGGCATGCTTCAGGTAGATCAACAATGGTTCTGGTAAGACTAGCTGCTCACATACACACACATTTACACACTTAGATTCCAATGGTTTATATAAAACCATATTTGTTACTTCAGAAAAATGAATACAATATTCTTGCCACAGACTCTGATTGCTCAGTCCACACATAACAAAGAGTTGCCTTTGATGGTCATAAGGCTTCTCTGCACTAATGCACTTCAGGCTGAAAAACATAGGGCAAGTTAAGTAAATAGGGAATTGTTGCACAAAGGAATATTTACTCATCAGATCCCACTCCCACTGATCTCTTCTGTTCCCATTTCCTGAGCAACCTTCTTGGTGAAGCTTTTTGATCTGATTCAAAGTTTCCTGAGAATCCAACTCATATCAACATCATTCTGATTTGATGTACCTATATCTTCTTTCTGTAGTGGTCTTTTGTGCTTTCTAGATTCTAGGAGTTGATGAAGGCTGGCCACAATGCATAGCCCAAGACTGGCAAGGAACATATATATACATAGAGATTGTTTCTCCATCTAACCCATTCTCTTTTTCACTAATTGTAACCGTTTGATTAAAGACAACATGTTGGAATATATGGTCATTCAAATCTTTGTTTTTCAGATGGATGACTAGACCCAAAATTTGACCACCCATGGGCTCTGAAGGAATGAAGGAGTACTCAAAAGTTGCCTGTCTCTGGGGTGGCACTACAGTGTTCAGAGGAAAAACTGTGAACTTCTGGATATAAAACTGGTAGTCCTGAGGATAAAAGAATGAGGCATCTAGGAATTCAACAATAAAGTCTTCTGTACCCTTGTTTGTAAAGCCTACCAGGAACTTCACGATGTTATCTACTGGGATATCTTCTCCTTTCCAAATAGGATAGTTGTATCTGCACTTAATGCTTTAGGTTCACTACCTACATCTCCTTCTTCATCTTCTGCCAACTATATGGGCTCATCTTCTTCCACTTCAGCTTCATCATCTTCATCTTCAATTATTGAATCTTCCATGGTTTCTTCATCCTTTACAGGATCTTGAGCCACTGTTAATGAGACTCCAGAGCTGCCTCTGAGAAAGAGGGTGGCAGGGAACACAAGGGAGATATGCAGAAGCAGACAAAGAAGAAGTCTTAAGGTGCCAATGGTAGGGCATCTACCACCCTTGATCAAGTGCTCTCTGAAGTTCAATGTAATGGCTGTTACACTTTGTCCTACCTCCAATGGCAGGGGAGGAGAATACACCATGCACTGGCGTCTCACCTAAACCCTCATGGGATGGACATTTTCATATGTTGTGGTCTTGCTTTCATTCATCCCAAGGTATTTACCAATAGGGGAACTGGTTCAAGCAAAGCAAGGTGGGGGGGTGTGAGGGAGGGGATGTGGCTCAAGCAGTTGAGTGCCTGCTTCCCACATAGGAGGTTCCAGCTTTGATTTCCAGTGCCTCCTAAAGCACAAACAAATGAAAAACCAACTCAAGGGAGCTGGTGTGGCTTGGTGGGTTGAGCACCAGTTTCCCACATACAAGGTCCTAGGCCCAGCCCCGAGTACCTTAAAAAACAAACAAATAAACAAACAAAAAAACACAAGGTGGTAGGAATGAACAGAATGTGTCCCAGGACAGCACACTGGGCTAGAAGTACTGAAAGAAGTCTGAGAAGGTAGAACAGTACCAAACAGTAAAGGACTGTGAATATGTGGCTGAAGCACATATATCGCATTATATTTAAACAAGGGGGAGACTTGTAAGTTTTTTCAATGAAAGAACAGCCAAGTTGGATCTGTATTAGGAAAATAAATCAGCAACAACGTATAAAGCAGAATGGGGCGACAGGAACAAATGGAAAGAGCTTGCAAAAAATCCCAAAACAACTATTGATATGATGCTTTCCCTTGTCATCTTGTAAGTAGGATTTTGTCCCCATGAGTGGAATCCAGCACAATGGAGATTTAAACAGAGAAGCAATAAAACATGTGCTTTGGGATCAGGTTATGGTTTGAATCCCAGCACAATAACTTATTAGTTATATAATTTTAAACTAGTTACTTAAACTCTCAGAATTGGTTTGGGCATAATTCTTACCCAAGATATCTGTTGTAGTGATTAGAGATATGATTTTTAAAGCCCCTAATCCAGTGCCTGTCTCTGGTGCTTAACAAAAGCACTCGAAACATAGTAGGAGTAACAATAGCTACTGTTGTTATTATAAAATAAAACAGGAGTTTAAATCTCTGTCAAGTTTTCAGTTTTAAAATTCCAGAGAGCTAATCACCAAAATTTTATCTTTTAACTACATCTTAGAAATACTCTATGGTAAGAACAAGGTCATTTTTTAAACTACTATAGGCAATCATTGTTAGCTCGGGACTAACCCTCTAGTACTAAGTCTCAGACTTATATTAAAATATAATATTTGTAACAATGCATGTCTGATTTAATAAAGGAAAAAAATACAACTAAACTGCTTATCTAGCCAAGGAGGGCTTGAGAGAAATATCTCTACAACAGTATCACATGACTCTTTACTTTGCAACTAATCCTTATAAACAAAACCTGGGTAAGAACTTGCCAAAATCAAAATCCAAGGTCAGGTGTACAGAAGAGTAGGTATAAAACTGTCCCTCTTCCCTCAGCCCACAACCCCCTTACACACATGCATGCCAATAACAGTGACCTTCCCTTATGTTGCCTATTGGCTTCTAGAGCATCAAACAAAGCAGCTTCTGAACAGTGAGAACGCAAGCAAAAGTAGCATTTATCAGAGGTAATCACACAGAAGCTTATCTGGCTGAAAATCCTTGGTGCAGCCTTCTAAAGTGGCAGCTCGAATAATCACCTGGCTTGGTATGTTAATACCAGGAAGGACTCCAATACATGCCCAACAGAAAGGAAAGCCAAGAACCTACTTCATTTAATTCTGGATAAAGATTAAATTATGCATTAAGGTAAATAAAATAAAATTTCCATCCTTCACTCATTTTCTTTGGTAAAGTTCAAATGATCCCGTTACTATTAAAACACAATGGGGGGCGGGGAGAGGTTAACATAAATAAAATAAATCTTTTTTTTTTTTTTTTTTAATGGATATCTGGCTCCAGAGGTCAGAGAATTCCTTACAGTAAGGTTTACTCCTGGTCAGCAGCAGGTAACCAACGAAGCCCGGAAGAATGGCCTTGCAGTCATGAAAACTTGATAGTCATTAAAATGTGGTCAAAATAGAAAAGCAGTTAAAATCTTTAAAAAAAAAACAAAAAAACCCAATGGCGGATATGGGTGTAGCTCGGTGGTTAAGTGCCTGCTTCCCATGTACAAGGTCCGGGGTTCAATCTCCCGTACCTCCCTCCTCCCTCCCCTTCCCCCCGTCAAAAAAAACACAAAAAAAAACAAAAAAACAGAAAAAACCACAATGGAAATATATATTGTCCACTTTTTACTATTTGAAGGTATTCTATACGTTTTTATGAAAGGTTTTCTTAACATTATAAACTCCCTAAAACTTTTTTTTTATAGCCGCTACCAATTTCTACAGTAAATCAACAGGTTGGTGCCAAAAAATTCACGAATTTAAATAAGACAAACGCAGGTAATACCACACTAATGAATACCACACTAATACCACCCTAATGAAAGATGTTGCTAATGTGGGAAAATGTGGGAGGTGTAGGGAGCAGGGCATAAGAGAATCCCCTATATATTCTCTGTAATATTTATGTAATCTAACTATCTTAAAAAAAAAAAAAAAGAGTGCAATCTGCTTAGAATTTAATTCCACAGGGATTCGGAGTGGAATCCGAATACTGTTTCTGACACTCATAATACGTGAAACATCACTGTATTCTAATATTTTTGTATAAATGAAAGATACCTGGGAACGAAAGTCTTCAACTTCATTCTCATTCTAAAACTTCCAACGCGAAAGCAACTCTAGCTCCTGGCACGGAGTTTCTGGTTTCTTGAGACCTGTCTGGTCCCACAGCCCCAGCTGCACACCTTCAGGTTCCCGCAGCTCCAGCCGGTAACTCTGGAGTCTGCCCCGACGGCCCGAACAAAGAAGGTCGCCCCCAGACCCCTGGACACAGAACCCGTCACGCACACACTCACAAGTATCCCTCCCTCGCACTTTTCCCCGTGGGGCGCCCCCAAACGCCCCTCAGCTTCCACGCTCCGCGGGTTGGCTTGTCACGGGTGCGCCATGAAGGCACCGCAGCTGCAGCCTCGAGCGTCGGGCAGGCGACCTCGGCCCCTCCCGCAGGCGGGTCTGTGCACTTCGGGCGCGGTGTGAAGCAGGGACAGTGCTGCATGCGGGTGCGCCCCCCGCCCTCGTCACCACACGTGGGCCAGAGCTTCCGGGGTCTCCTTGGCCTCTCCCAGCCCCAACAACCAGCACAGCTGGGCCGCCCGCCAGCCTTAAGAAATGACAGCAATGTCGTAGACCATCAGCCGTTCATTAAAATTGGGGCAGCATTGGAAAGTGAGCTGACATATGAAGTCTAGCATTCCTTAAAAAAAAGTTAAAAATCACCAAAGGAATGATTTGTCAAACTACGATTTTATGACAAGGTTTACAGATCTGTAGATGAAAAACTCTTTGCCTATAATGAAATAAAATTATTTTTCAGGAACTTTAACATACTCCAAACATATCTTTAGTCTATTTACCATTTTAAGAAATAAATCTTTGTATTCATTTTTGCTATGAAAGCTGTCTTCATCTCATTAATCTGGCTACCCACATGGAGAAATATGCTAATGGCAGGGTTCCTTCTGCTTGGCCAGTGGATTTATGAGATTGAGTTCTGCCAAGCTCTTTCCCTGCTTGGGACATGAGGTAAGGTTACGGCTGGAAGTTTCATGCTGAAATTGGCTGCACAGACAGTAGATCCAGGGGTATTGGGGAACCCTTGAATTCGTGCAGCTGTTGATTGTTCCTGGGGCAGCTGATTTCCACTCCACTTCTGTTTGAGAGAATGAATCATTCTGCTTCCAGGCCTCTGTAGTCAGGTCTTTGTTTCTGGGAGGTAAAAGTAAGTCCTAACTGATATAGAAATGTTAGAACCCTGTACATAGAAATTCATATAAAATGTGATTATAACTGGGATTCATTAAAGATATTTCCTAATAGAAAAGAAGAGCAAGAGAACAATTGGAAACTAATCACTTAAGACTTTGTAAATCACTAACTTAAGTTGTCATAAATCACTAAAATGATCAAACAAAAATATTATATTGTTGAACATAAAATGTCATTACAGACAAACCTTGAATAAGTACCTCCTCTGCAAAATCATCTTACTCTGAATTGATATGGAGTTTAAAGGTTGTACAATGCAGGTGGTAGTTAAATGGTTACACTACACTGGAAAACTATAAAATATCCCCTCCAGAAAACATCATCCATTCAGTCATCATAGTTTAAAATGTCATTTCATGAGAAAAAAAAATACACAGAAAGTGTCTCCCACATTAATAATCCCTTGAAAGTACCAGCTGCACCAGAGGATGATGTTGTGGTTTATTTTCTTACCCAATTACTGCTTTTAGAGAGACCCTCCAGTTCTGAACAGCATTTGAGTGTGGAAGGCTGGTTTTTTAGCAAGTTCTTTAAAAACAAACAAACAAAAAAACCAGAAAGGCACATGGTGGTCTAACATTGTCCCAATGTGGAAAGCATGAATACAAGAAAGACTGACATTGAAACCTTAGATGAATTATTATTTTTTTTCTATTCTGTAGCCTCTCTTGCATTGCCACTGTGGAGTATTAAAAGGAAGAACAAATCTCCATGGCAATACACATAATAAGAAATGCCAGGGGTGAATACTGTGTAACAAAACCTACTTAAAAACACTAAATTGAACAACTCATAAAATTTCAATTGTTTTACACTTTACTTAAATAATTTGATGCAGTTTACAGAAAACTGCACAAAAACGATAATACTCAGAATCAATCTTTTTAAAGAGCTGTAAAATAAAGTGTGGGAGAGAGAAACATTGAATTAAAAAATTACAAAATGACATATCTGCATCTGGAGACAAAACCTAGGTCTGTCAACACAGTGGTAGGATATTTAGTTAAATATTTATTCTTCTCTACCATTCCCTCCACATGAATTGCTTACTAGATTCATTTTAAATAAGTGTTAAATAATTTAAAAAATTTCAAAAATAAGTAAGGAAAAACACACAATTCCAAAAAAAAAACACCATGAAACATATTGAACATTTAAATATATTTCTTCATAAGGAAAATAAATAGAAAATATTGGACTAATTCAACATTGTATTTAGGTTTCTCTCTAAATGTCTCCATGGTGCTTCATTTTATTTTGCTCTTGAATTTCAAAGATTTAAAGTAAAATACTTTAATTTATTTGCTTTTATGATGGCTTTAAAAAGGTGATTCTGAAAACAAAGTTAAATTTTAGTTATCTTGGCAAATATTATAGAATAGATATATCTTTAGATAATGAACCATTTGGGAGAAATTGCTTCAGATGGTTGTTATAGGCAAACATTTTAAAATTTATCTGATAAAAATAATGCATTCTAGGCTTAAATAATAATCTAGGTTGCTATTATAGAGACAAAACTTATGTTGTTAAAAGGAAAAAAAAACCTTTCATTAAACAGAGATGTTGGAAGAGAAAAGTTCCATGACCAGATGTCTTGAGATACAATTGCTGGGGTGGAGGGGTAGGAAAGTGAGGGGGGCAGAGATCAACTATCATTTACCAGTTTGTTTTTCATGAATCTCTTGACAAATTTGCTGCTGCTGATCATTTATTCCTTGATGATATGCAGATGTTATGTGCCTCTGTGTATGTGTTTCCTATCTCTTATTCTTTAAAACAGTCTGTATTTTCCAAGAAGAATTGCCCATAAACTCTCTAAGTGCCTGTCATTTTGGTGGCTTCTTCTGGCTGTGGCTCTTGGGGATGGGTGTGTGACCCAGTCCAGTCCAAGGAAAGCACTGAGAACCCTGGCTACAGTGTTTAGTTCAAGAATGGTCTGAACCTCGACTTTTTTCAGTGCTCCTGTGAAAATAAAATATTCTTCCCAACTGGACTTGACGCTAAGAAATTGTGCACTGACGCTGCTGATGGTCTTTACTAGGTAGGATTATGCCTGGGATTTGAACCAATCCTGAGGAAAGTAGAGCTAAGGGAGATCAAGAAAAAAATGGACATTAATAGTGTCTTCGAACACCTCAAGATCCCTATTAATTTAAATAAAATAATTTCCTCCTGCGATCTAAGACAGTTTGAAGGGAAATGGAACACATCTGATAAATAAATCTTCCTCTCTCCTGGATTCTCTCCATTACTTCTGGTCTTCTCTTTTTCTTTTCTTTCATTCATTTCAAGGCTCCATGTCACTGGATTTTGGTTATGCTCACCTCTGTATTTTTTGCCCATTGTTTTTAACTCACTACATGCCTTTCTTGGGTAAAGTTGCCCATATTAATAGTTTTATGAAACCATTTGCTGATTATTCTAGAATCTATAACTTCAGCCCAGATCCTTGCCTCGTGCTTTGTCACATACTGAGTTTTCTGCTGGGTTATTGTTGTTTGTTTCTTTCATAAGTACCTCAAACTCAATATATATAAAAACATCATTACATCTCCAGATCTCTTCATATTCTTAAAACTGTTTTCTCTAATTAGAGCTGATTTAGTCAATCACTTATACCAGAAATTTTAGAATCTTCAATCACTGGATCTTCCTGTGTTCTCAGGCAAATATGAATAGGTGCACCCTATCTCACTTACTGAGGGGCTTAAAAATACAGCTAGCTAGTTCCTACTCTCACAGTGTCTGAATCAGTAAATCTGGGTGGGGATGGAGAATTTGCATTTCTAGGAAGTGCCCAGGTGATGTGGATGGTTATGTTCAAAGGTCATTGCTTTAACAGTGTTAGAGTTTCCCCAATACAAGGTTTGCAATGCCAGGTCATAGGACCTTGAGTTAATGCCCCAGTGGCATAGATTGAAGAAAGGCAGCCTCCAGCTATAACCCATCTAACCCATTGTGCAAGCCATAACCTAGGGGCAGCCCAACCCCTCCCAAGAATAAACAAAATCTAGCAGATAATGGCCATCACTCCCTCTGCAACCCCTCCCACATTCCAAGACCTCCTAGCCCAAGCCCCCCTGGCCATTTGGCCCCAGGCTGTACTCAGGTTCCCCACCTATTGATGTTCTCTATAAAGCTATATCCACCATCCTCTGGGTGCTGACTGAAGTCTCTCTTCAGACCCCCTTGGTTGGGAGAGCTTCCCAGTAAACTTCCTGCCTGCAATCATCAGTCTCTGCATCTCAGTGAGCACCATTTTTCTCTAACAAACAGCATGAGACTTTTGAGGGATATAGGGAAGGAGCAAGTCATTTTACACATGGCACAAATGCAAAAAAATTTTTGCTCAAAGGATGGGCTCTAGCAGGCCTTCCAAAATCCCTGATACAGAATTTCAAAAGCAAAATAAAATGGTAATTGTAAATTTTTAGGTTTTGGGTTAATGTGTTATGCAACAATTGTAACAATCTCACTTTCCCCACCCTTGCATGTGCTTGCTGAGATCACTTCAAAGATAAGCTATCCAAACTCAAGTCTTTATCTTATCATCTGCTTATGTGGGAAACCAAAAGATGATACAGGAAAAATTAGATACCCAAGGTTAAAAATTCATTAAGAAAACAACAAGAGGGAAGCAGATGTGGCTCAAGCAATTGGGTTCCCATCTACCATATAGGAGGTCCAGGGTTCGATTCCCAGGGTCTCCTGGTGAAGGCAAGCTGACCCACAAGGAGCACTGGCCCGAGCGGGGAGCTGGCCCCAGTGGAAAGCTGGTGAAGCAAGATAAAACAACAAAAAGAGACAGAGAGGAGAGAGAATATGAGATGCAGCAGACCAGGAAGCTGAGGTGGTGCAAGAGATTGAGTGCCTCTCTCCCGCTCTAGAAGGTCCCAGGATTGATTCCCTGTGCTCTCTAAAGAGAAGGCAAGCAGACACAGAAGAACACACAGCAAATAGATACATAGCGCAGACAATGAGGGTGTGGGGGGAGAGAAATAAATAAATCTTTTAAAAAAATAAATAAATAAATAAACAGGCTATCAATGCCATATGAAGTAGAACTATTGGGTCACAAAAATAAAAAATAAACAATATATTTCAGAAAGTGAGGAAGTATATGGATAAAATAGAGCAGAAAAAGAAGTCAGAGACAGAATAAATATTTCTCCAAGGCAGAGTAAAATTCCCCACTATCTTGCAATACTTAGGACTCAAGCTCCATACAGGGGATTTGCATTTCTGGTCTCTTCTTCAAGATATTGGCAGATTGCAAAATGTATATGGACCCACAGTTAAACTAGTAATTTCTGATGGAGATGAATTTCCAACTGTATTTTAGAGTGAAGGAGATGTATACCCAAGAGGCTTTTAGGGGAATTCCTGGATAACCACATCACAGGAAGAAGAGAAGACTGGATTAAAACCAAATATTCCTAAAACTTAGCTTAACTACAATCTCTGAGTGCTTTGATGTTATAAACAAGATGAAAGAATTTGCAAAAAGAGTCAAAGGGACATTCAAGAACTTGAAAACCTACAAAATTTGGAAATATGAACTCACTGGACTGGTTTAAGAGAAGATTGGACCAAGGGAAAATAAGATGATTGAATTAAAAGACAGGTATATGAGAAAGAGTCAAATTCAACCAGAGACATGAGATAATGGAAAATAAAATGTAGTGTAAGATTATTTTGGAAAATGGTCAAAAGGCCCATCCCATATATGTAAAATTAATTGAAAAATAATTGAAGAGGGAAAGTGGGTCTGGGGTGAAAAATCAAAGTAATATCCACTTACACTTTCAAAAACCTCAGAGAACCACTAAAAGTGTAAACATAAAGAGAATAAAACCTAAGAACAGCATAATAAAACTTGAAAATCAAGGGCAAAGATAAAAATCTTTAAAGCAACCAGGAAATAAGAGATACGTGACCTTCAACCACATGACTGACGGCTAATTTCTCAACATAAATGATGTAAGCCAGAAAATTGAATTTGTACTTTACAGTGATAAGATTAAGTGTTAACAAAGTCCCTGCTACACAAATGGATCTGTGTCTATTCAGAGAAGATTGAGTGTGGGCAAACTAGCTACCCAAGTTCCTCCACGGGTTTTCATGAGGATACTGAAGAAATTAGACCAGTTCCATCAGAGATGTACACCAGAGAGAGAGCTCTTCACAAATCAGGATTATCATCTAAATTATTAAAAACTGAAAATAATATCCCCAGATATTACCTGTTAACTATCTTTCTGTCTTCTCTCCCTCTTTCATTGCCTTCTCCCCCTGCTCTTCTCTCTTCCCATGTCTTTTGTTTTCACTGGTGGCATAACTTATAAATTGTGTCTCAATTCAAAGTAATTCATGAGTCTGCTTATGTATCCAAAAAAAGGAAATTCTGCCATACATGAGTATGTGGTTTTGTTAATAACCAAAACATATTATAAAACACATTAATAAATATTAAAATATGACATTTAAAAATAATGTTTTAAAAGTCAAATTCTTTTCACAACATATACATACATATTTAATTTTAAGCCAATTTTAGTATCCTTTGACAAGATTAAGCATCACTAAAATAATCCACATTTGCTATCTCCTATGTTTCTGTAGGCTAAACTCTCATACAGACATGTGTAATGCTGTTCAATATTTTTAACATAATACCCTTAAGTAGTTTGACATTATGTTTAATTCATGAAAAATAGTGTTTCTATATAAATATACCAAGAGGAAATGGCAAAAACATACACCAGGAAATAAGTAATTCCTTTCACTGGGAGATATTAAACACTGAATAGCTTGGGCATTTGCATATCATTTTTTTCATTGTTATTTTGTGATGATTTTATATAGACATTTTAAAAAAAAAAACATTTTTTTATGTTTGTATTGACTCTGATTGGGCCTTTAATTTGAATTAACTGGCTTGGAATAAGCAACTTCATTAGTGTATGTCACAACTACAGGAAATAAATGTAAAATCTTATTTCATTAAAAAAACTGTTAAGGAACAGAAAGTTGTCATGCTGTCTCCTAGCCAAATGAGAGAGTAAAGCAGAATTTTCATTGGTGTTTTAAATTTTCATTGGTGTTTTAAATATTAGCAAATGTAGATAGAATATAGGCAGTAATTTCTGGTATAAAATCATTTATTTTCAGTCAGTCTTTAAAACAATATTATTCTCTTCAATATGATTGTATGTGATTACATAAATGCAAAGAATATTCTTTGGATTCATTTCAATTCCCTATGCTTAATTAATAGGTGCAGAAATCTGTTGTAATACTCCTGATAATCATATCTATAATTTACCTACTTCTATGTAATTTAGTCTTCAAAATGTTTTGCCATGTATGGAAAAAAGGACTGGACAATTATTACTATACACCTTCCACAATAACTCATTTTTTCCATAGTATCAGAGAAAGTGCATAGATACCTAAAATATTAGGAATTTTATCTTCTCTACTGTCATGGAGGCCTAGTACCAAATTAAAATATATGCCAGGGACAGAAAAATATATTCAACTGAACTTTACATTACAATAAGAATTCCACTCAATTAAATTTGTTATTTGTTGAATGCACCATACTCATTTTAAAATGCAGTATTTATTTAATGACCAAAACTAACACTACTATAATTAAAAACTGTAAAACTGACCTGGCCCAGTTGTAGTAATGCTGTGAATGCTATATAACACTGTGAATAACTGTGTCAATGATGGTCAATCACAGAGGAAATTAAGTAGGGAGTCTGCTCCACCTGGATTACTGAATGGGTGAACTAGAGAGCTGTAAGGAAGCCTCTTCTCAATCTCTGCTCACACACATACACACTCAGACACACCCCACATGATTGCCCATGGTTCCATTTTCAGGTGTCCACTTACATTCTACTACTTCCTTGGTCGTTTAGTTTCCCTACACACAATTGCAACATGCCAAGTGGTATTGGGCTTCTCAATTTCCCATCAACTCAGGCTGTGCCTGCCTTGACTATTCAGAATATGTATGTGCCACCTCCATTTGGCATTGCAAATGCGTTATATAATTGCACACTTGAAAAACCAACAAAGGGAAGGTGACTTTGTTCAAATGAAATTACAAACACTTATCTCAAGTTTAAATTATATGGAGATGAAAACTTTTATCTTGTGATTTCATTCACTTTAAAATATATTCTGCCTAAAATTTTAAAGCAATACAATCTACAAGGTGAAAACTTTTGTGCTCTTTACATGAGCTTATATTAGAACAAGAAAGTTGCATGGAGATATATGATCTTTACAATGTCTTTGTCATATGTATAATTACTGCCTGGCATCAGTGCAGCTTTGCTGGCTAAAGGTTCTCAAATTTTAAACAAATTGAAGACAATCACTGAAGAAGTCATTATTTGAGCAGCTACCAATGGTTTATCTACTTTGGTAACAACTCATGACCTTGGAGACCTAGAGTAAACTCTTCTTTTCCCTTTAAACAGTAATGACCCTTTAAAGAGACATAGCATGTCTATCTATGGAACATGATTTTTTATGCGATAGAAATGTATGTAACATTGAAAACTACATATTGGGTAGGTGATATTTACACTGGATAATACTCATGCTGTGAATTTTATTAGAACTTCAACATCATGACGGGAATGAAGGGGAGTCAATTGGTTTGCTGGGAATGTTTAGTTAAGATCGTTTTGCACAAGGAAATATTAATAATTTCAATTGAGAAAAAAAGTTGCTAATCAGACAATAATTCCCACTTTTATTGGTTCAAAAAAAAATGAATGTGGCAGATATTATTGGTGCAATGTCTATAACTATCTGAATTTGAGAAGCTTGGTATAGAGCTAGAGAAATATATTATTATATGCTTAATAAGTTCATTTAACTCATTCATTCATTTAGAGAATATTATATATATGTTATTTTCTTAGTTTAAGTAATTTTCTCAAATCTCCTTCCCAGCTGAACTTAGAAATTAATTTTTTGGGAAAATATGTTAGTTTTCTTCTTGTATGCTTAAAGTATCTAATTGAAATTCAGGTATATTTAAATATTTTCACAAAAACAAGTATAAGTCAAGAGTATTTTCTAGCCACAAACAAGGTTATAAATTACAGATATTTGTAAAACTTGAAATAGACACACCGTGTGTAAAAGAGTGAAACTCAGAAGGGTCTCCTATAATTTAATCCACAATGCTGTGTTTTACCAGTAAACTTCAGATCCTTTTTCACTACTTTTATATGAAAATAGGTTATCAAAGTTCCTAAGAATTAGAACATTCTATTCAGGCCAAAGACTAGGGTAACAGCAGGGAATAGTTAATATATTAGTTTGATACCCTTACATAAAATGAATTTAGAGATTATTTTAGCATTAATATTTATATGGCAGGAATAATATTAGCATATTTCGAAGGTATTGGAATAAATCATTTACTACATAAGAAACTCTAAGATGTCAACAGTGATTTACATTGAGAATGATGTCACTTTGTATAGTAGATACCTTATTTATTTTTCCAGTTGAAAACATAGTCCCTTTGAATATTTTTGTACAGATATTTGTTTGCTAAGCTCACTGTACATGCACATCACTGTTCCCCTTCCATTACATGCAATCATCACTATGAAGCAGTGGGATCTGACTCACTTCAAGTCTGGCTCAATAAGGAATAGGAAATGCCATCTCCACCCTCCCAGCCACCATCTGCTAAATGGAGAAGTTGCCTTGATGACTCCAGGAACCCTGAATCTCCAGGTGCAGGGAAACCACACTCCCACCTGAAGCCTTCACATTGCCCTCTTAGGAGAATTTGCATCAAGGCCTCCTGTCAAGGCACCTTCAACATCACCCCTTGTTGGACTCCTCTGTATTGTTGAAGCTAAACATCTTCCCTGTCTGATCCAGGTTATCATTGGCCAAAAAGAGAAACTAAACATGATTTGGAAGCTGGTGGATGAGGAGAAACCTTTACCCCCAGAGCATGGGTTCTTAACAAAGGGTCT
>JAQZBX010014238.1:0-25948 GCA_029593785.1 Cabassous unicinctus
AAAAAAAAAAAAAAAAAAAAAGAAGACTCCATGCTCAGCTGGTGGTACATCATCAGCTCTGGCCACACTGACCCAGATGCTAGTCTCCACATACTATAACAGTCCAGATTGGGGAAAAAAGAACGCTATAAGAAAATCTGGCATGACTGGTAAGATAAAAGCAGCTCCCAAGGGATCCAGAACAGCACCCATCACCTTCTCTTTCTCTTTCTCATAAGCACCAGATTACTCCTAAAACATGACAAGATCTGTCCTTGAGAGGCAGGGGACCTAGCTTTCCCAGCATGGCCTGCCTCATTCCTGTCCTGATAACACCACTTTACTCCCCCACCTCCACCCCTCTCAAGCTGGCAAGGATGATCACTCACCTTGGGCCAGGTAGAGAACAGCCCGAGCCACCTTCAGCCGCCTCTCCCTACTGACCACCTCCAGCCGGTCCAGGAGTCCCATCACATAGGCCTTTTGGGCATCCTCTTCCAACTCCAGCCACTCCTTGCCCTGTACTGGGGACAGAAGGTCATATCCATTCAATGTAAGCTACTACTGCCCCACTACCTCTGATCTCAGCCCCGAATAAATTCTCTTCAAAAGCTTTCCTTATCTAGCTGAGAAAGAAAAAGGGACAGTAGAAGGAAAGTACTAAAAATGTTCTGGCCTGAACCCACTTCTGTAGCATCATCTTCAACATCTCCTCCATCCTCCATTTATTGCCTATACTATACTATCTTGCTGCCTTTCCTCAAGTCATTCCCTCTGTCTCTGTACATATCTAATTCCTATTCATCCTTATAAAACTAATACGAAACTACCTCTTTTCCACTAATGCGTCAGTCAGAAGCTCTGTCTTGTGAGACTTTTTACTCCTCTTATGGTATTTGCTATTTTCCTCTTGGCTTCAGCTAGTTTTGTAATGTACACATCTCCCCTCTCCTATCAGACAATAAGTTCTTTGAAGATGCTGCAAATTCACCTTCACCCCAGCCACCTGCATCTCAGGCACAGACCAGATATTCACCACACATGTGTTGAACTGAGAATTGAATAGCCACTGACCAAGTACAGAAACAGAGGTCAGAGAGGGTACAGAGTAGGTACATGGCCTCTCCACTTGAGATTTAGCGAACCCTGCAGCCCATATGCAAGAAGGAAAAGGGTATATGGTTTTGGAAGGGATGAAGAAGGATTATACTTTGTTTCAGTCAGATTGGGATATCATGGTGGGAAAAAGTAGGTCCCTATGAATAAGGGTCTGAGATCACCTTGAGTCTTGAAATCTTCTTCAAAGCACCTCCTGTTAGTGGTGAATTCCAGGTTCTCAGTGTAGCTATACAATTCTGTGGCAGGAAAGACAGAACAGAATCGAAAACATTCAGCAGACCCTTATAGAAGGAGTCTGGGGTAGAGAGGGTGGCATTGCAGAGCTAAGCTTCTAACACATTCCTGTGTCCAATTCAGTCCAGAGCCAGCTTCCTCCTTTTCAGAGCAGTTAAAAATAGCCACTTGTGTCCCCTGGTGATTAAACCATCAAACCTGCCCTCCTCCTGCCAGCTGGCTGCTGCAGCAGAGAAGGCAGCCTTTACATTTGGTGAGGGCCAAGAAGAGGATTGGAGCAGAGGCCTTAGTGTTATCATTCCTGTTTCTCAGGGCTACAAGCCCTTCTGGTTTGCCAACCCAGACTGAGACCATCCTGTCTCTAGGGAAAAGGAGGGAAACACAACCGCTGAAATTCAGAGGTAAGATCCTTGTGCTGTTCAGGGAGCCAGAGCAGAGGTGGAGGGTATGTGCTGATGATTCTTCAGGATTAGATCCAGTTCATTCTCCCTCTGCCGATTTTCCTCGAAGGGTATACAAGTTTATGCTCCTGCCCACAGTCACCTAGGCAGAGGCAGTAGCCAACCGCGTAGACAGCAGCTATGGTTGCCAAAGGGCTGCCTGGGCCTAGGAAAATCTAACTTCACTGGCAGCAGCCTCTCAGTACAAAATGCAGAAAGCTTATGAGAAATAAAAATATCCCTTCCTACAAAGACACACATATTCCAGAACATTATATCAGTACCCTCAACTTACAGAGGATGAAGAATTGAATTGAGAAGTCAACAGGTGATAGAAGTTCTCAAGATCTCTGCTCCCCAATTGGGACTCCTGTTGACAATTTAACTAGACCCCAGATAATTCACAAAGCAAGAGAAATTCACCAGCCAGCTGTCTAATGATTGAGATACACCATGCCTGGGAGCCAGGGCTTTGGAGTCCTGGACTAATCAGAAGCAAATCTCATCTCTGAATCTTCAATTCTTCAGTTAATGGTGGAGAGTATGGATATGCATCTTTTTTTTTTAAGAGTACCAAAGCACAGTAAGAAAATTGAGCAATGCTTTTAAGTACCGAATTTGGTTTTTGTTCTCATTTTATTTTTTAATTTTAAATCATAAATTTTTATATAAGGTAAGTATAGAATACATATAAGACACCTATGTATTCTCTACCTAGAATAAACAAATATAGATCTTTATACATCTAGAGGTCCCCCCTCCTCCCCTATCTTACCTCCCTCTCTAGAGGTAACCACTATCTTTTACTACACATGTATGACTGGTAAACAACATATGATATTGTTCTGTTTTAATTTTTTCCAAGCAGTATCAGACTGTATAAATCTGTTGCCACTTGCTTCTTCCCCCACTCAACATGTTTTTAAGATTAACTGATACTGAGGCATGTTGTTATAGATCAATTATTTTAATGGCTATTAAATAATAGTAGCCTATTGTATTGATACATTAGTTTATACATTCCTATATTGAAAGGCATGATTTTCTTTTTCAATTTTTCACAATCATAAACAAGGCTGCAATAAACATCCTTGTACATGTTTTCTCATGCCAAAGTATAAGTTTCTTCAGGGTATACACCCAGGAGTAGAACTGCTGGGACATAATATGTGTACATCCAGTTTTATACTCTGCTCCCCTATCCCCAGCATTGTATAAAAGGACCCATTTCTCTGCACCCTCAGCAACCCCAGACTTTTAAGTTTTGCAATCTGATGACTGTGAAATCTCATTGTTTTAATTTGCTTTAACCCATTTGCCAGTGAAGCTGAACATCTTTTCATAAATTTATTGTCCATTTGGTTTTCTCTTCTATTAATTCCTATTCATATTCTTTGCCCACTTTTCTATTGGTTGTTCGCTTCCTTTTTCTTTCCCTAAATATATTCATATTCTGATTTCTAATCCTTTGTTGATTATTAACTTAGCTCTTGCTCTGTCACTCATCACAAAATTTATTCCCTGTGTCATGCACAAATAACTTCTTAAAATTTTTGTCTCTTTTCTCTGAAAAAGCATGTCTCAAAGTGTCACTTCCATGTGACAGAATTTTTAACTTTCACATCATCTCCACTCAAAAGTTATTAATAACTGGCATTCATGGCAAATGTAAAATGGAGGCCTTAATGTAAGATCACGTTTACTCTAAGCAAAAAAGCCAGACAGAGAGAAGCAGCCCAGCACCAAAAGAATGGGATCACTTAACCCCAGGTGGAGCTCCATTATGATGGATGTAGGTGACATGCCAGGCCTTGCTCAGCCGGCCAGGTAGTGAGAGAGTTTTTCCTCAGAAACTGCTGAGATTTTAATAAGGGGAAGGCATTAGAGGAAGGGGGAAGAGACAAAGAAAAGAGACATGGAATGGGATAGTGTATAAGGAAGAAGGGGGCTTGCAGAGATATGGGTGACAGAAAGTGAAAGAGAAGAGGAGAGTAGGGAAAAGGGAGGAGGGAGAGGAGAAGGTAGAGTGAAAACAGATTTGAGAGTATACCAAGAGAATAAAGACAGGTGAGCAGGAAGGAGTTGATAGAAAAAGAAAAGAGGACATGTGCAGAAAGAAAGAATGGATGGAGAATGCCATAGTCTAAGGAGCATTAAGAGAAAGAAATGTGAAAGCAAACAAAGGGATATTCACCACTGCAGGGTGGAAAAGAAAGGGAATGTGGAGAACAGTCTTTTTTCAACAGTCACTTGCTGAGAACAGACAAGCTGCTAGCGGAGATCACATGCCCCTCCCCTCTCCTCCTGGCCCTTCTTTCACTCTCTACAGAGCCCCCTACCTCATACCTGACAACTCTGCTGCGTGCCCATCTGCATCTCCATACTCAAACTCCAGAGTGGGGCAGTCCACAGAGCCCTGTAATGGAGAAATCTTTGTGGTAACTGAGAGAACTTGGGAAAAGGAGTTGAAAAGGGAAGATTATGCCCTCATTTCATCTCCTCTTGGAGGTCAAGGTTAGTTTAGAGAGGCAGCTAAGAGACCTAGCTGGGCCTTCCATAGAAGGGGTACCCACCCCCAAGTCAAAATGTGAGGCTCCGTGCAGGCAGGGGTTGAGGGTTCCTATGTAGTGTGAATCAGAAACTCTGGGTAAAGGGCGGGATCATGAACAGATATGAAAGCTACAATGTATGACCATATCTGACCTGTATAAACACAGACCAGAGAGCACCTCGCTGATATCTAGAAAAACGAGATGAACAAATACAAAAGAGGAGAACTGGATTCTTGCCTCAGCTGTGTCATTAATCAACTATGTGATCTTGGGCAAGTCTCACTCTGCGGACCATAGTTCCTCATCTATAACAAGAGATCCTTCAGCTCTAATATTCCATGACTTTTAAGATCCTCAAACAGGGTAGTATTTCCACTCCAAGTTGTATTAAAGGCTAGAATTCCTATGATGTTATATGTATAAATTTATCATTCCTTTTAAAATATATTTTTAATATAATCTTACCCCCTACCTTTTCAAGCATTTTGGGGTATTTCCTTCCAATACATATTATTATATATGAATTTAAGAAATTGTGAATCTCAGTTCTGTCACATACTAGCTATGTGATCTTAGGCAAGTTATTTAACCTCTCTGAACTTCAGTCTTCTTATCTGTAAAATGGAGATAATAACAGGACTTACTTCACAGAGTTAATGTAAGGACTAAATGAGTTAATATAGGAAAAGCATTTAGAATACTGCCTAGCACTTAATAATGCTATATAAGTAGTTAATTATTATCTTTTTACTGTACTTACAATTTCAATATTATGTTATAAGGACATTTTTTCATATTATGCCCATCACTTTAAACGGCTGTATAAGTGAATGGATTTCTATTGCTTTACTTAACCAGTTTCCTATTGTTGAACATTTAGGTTGTTTTTAAGTTAATATGCATGAAGCTGTAAGACACTTGTAAATATTTCCATATGTAGGGTCTTTCCTAATGATAGATTCTTATAAAAAGAATTAATGCATCAAATTTTATGAATATTTTTATGGCTTTTTGTACATTATAAGCTGACAGTACCAATTTATACTGCCAACAACACAAATCATGTTTAAATCCACTGTAGCAAAGATTTCCACAGACCAGTAGATATTTTTTAAAAAAACAGAAAGGTTGGGGGTGGGAAGGACATAGGGTTGTTGATGTTTTGTTTTGATAAGTAGGGAATTACAAACCTTTTTTCAGAAAACATATTTCAAAAAAGAACGAACAGTTTAATAAGCTAAAATTGGAAAGGACATAATCTCAGAATAGAGGAAAGCCATTAAAAACAGTGTTTTTCCAATTATTTTGACCATAAACCAAAGTATAAATACACTTTACATCATGACCCAACACACACATATAAAACAAGAATAAAAGTTTAACAAAATAATATTTACCCTTAATATGTATGATGTACTCTGATATTTTTTATTCTATTCTATTTCTTAAAAAAATAAAAAATAAAAAAATGCAGGTCCCAACTCATAGGTTGCCCCCTACAGTTTGAAAAACACTGCTTCAAATTGTATACATCCTTTAAATTAAATATATTGAAGTGTATTTTATGAAAAACTCACTTCAATGTCCTAAATTTTCCACATTTTGCCACAGACTAGTTAAAACTTTATCAAGGACCTTGGGAACCAAGAGGTGAGAAGTGAATCCTTTTGCTATGTTAAGAATCTTTTCATTAAACAGGCAACTATTCTCTAGCTTCCTTTTTAGGTTGGGATGTTCATACACTAAGCCATTGGGAGAAGGGAAGTAAAAAATGCCCCTAAAAACAAGGTGATGTTTAAAGAAACTCCCCTGACTTGTGCCAACAGCAATTCTCTTCTAGTAATATTAGAAGCCCAAGAGAGGAAAGAAAGCAATCTCCCCTGAGGACTGTGATGTATAGGCAAGCTGTCTTTCCTTCAGAAAAGCAAAAGGAGAGATGGAAAGGAAAGCAGATAGTCATCTAAGTCTGGCACCTGGTGCTGTGGTGATAGAAGGTGATAGCAGGAGCTCTCCTGCTGCAGAGGAAGGTGGAGGAAAGCTAATCTTTCCAGCTAGCCTTTTGGCAGGCAATGAGCCCAGGTAGAGATGATCACTGCAGTTGGTTTCCAGGAAAGAAAAGTACAGTTGCAGACAGTCAGAAGGTAAACTGTGGTGCAGGATGGAAAAGTCTGGGTCTTTGGACGCTGAGATCATTGGCCAAAGCAAAGTACCATCAGAGCCCTTTGTTGAAGGAAGACTTGAGAGGTGGGGAACAGGCCTCCTACTTCAGAAGGGAGATTTGAGCAGGAACTGTTATTAATTCCTTCTTAGCACATAGCACTCTGAAATTATTTTGATTACTCACATATTATCTGTCTCTCCCCACTAGAACATTAGCTCCACAAAGGCAGTCTTGTTCACTGATGTATCCCTAGCACTTAAAACAGTGCCTGGCAAAAAGGACTCAATAACTAGTTGTTGAATTAATAAATGACTCATCCACCCAAAAAACCCACATTTGAACAAGAAAAATGTCTGTGTTCTGAAGGAGGCACTGGGTGCCCTAAAAGGCCAGATTCTTACTGAGGCAGGAAGGCAGATAATGTGGTGGAAAGAACACTGATCTAGCAAGGCAGGAGGGCTGGGATCCAACCCAGCTCTGCCTTTGAAAGGTGGTGTGATTTGGGGCCAGTCTTTTCACCTCTTCTGCTTGTACGTTTAAAACAATTGGGTGGATTCCTACTCTGCCTTTATCAAAATGAAAAGCATCCATGAAATCGCTCTGTAAATGGAGAAGTACTAGTCATATGGCAAGCCAAAGACCTGGCTTCTAGTGCCAGCTCTTGATGATCATCACTTGATGATGATAGTAATATAGAACTATCAGCACTGTGTTAAATCTTTTACACTCAATTATCTCATTTTGACTTTATCACAACCTTCTGAGGTAGGGAGTGTGAACCCCACTTTACAGATGAAACTCAGAGTGGTTTGGTAATTTGCTAAAAATCACAGATAGTAAATGGTAGAGAGATTCAAAACCTAGTCTAATGGACCCCCAAGCTGGTGTTCTTGGCCACCATGCCATATGTATGATCTTAGGCAAGTTACTTCTTTCTCTTTTATGTGTGTAAAATGAAAGGGCTAACCTAGGTGACCTCTAGAGACCCTTCCACACCTGGCATTTGGTGGTTTTATTATCCTGATTCATGCTGAGATCCAATTCTATTCTTGGCTATTTGATAGAAACTGGCTGGCTGGAGGTGTGAGGGGATTGAACATAATTCAATCCTCTCATCTTCCTAGTTAGGATTTCTTTTCAAGAGGGAGAGACCCAAACAAACTCCTATCTGTGGGTTTGTATCCTAGGACAGTTCCACCAAATACCCACTCTTATACTGCTCCTACCTGGGTCCTTTCTCAGGTGGGATTGCTTAAGTCTGTGGAAGGCACTCCCTAAAGGGCCAAACAACACACACACGGGAAGGGGAAGGCCAGAACACACACTGCAAATTTGGATCAGCTCAGGGACACGCCGCAGGCAGCCTTGGAGTGGGAGGGCTGCCCCACATCGCCGATCCTCCTACCGCTCAGGCCAGTCTCTTAACCGCCCCGCGCCCGTTTCCTCCTCTGCCAAAAGGGGGACACGAACTCCTACCCCAAGAGGCTGCAGCGATTAAACGAGATAATATTCGAAAAGTGTGGGGCACTCACGGTACCGCGCTACACCTCCGCGCCCCCGGGAAAGGCCTGAGGGCAAGAAATCCTCCAATTTGCGGCCGAAGACGTGCGGAGAAGGGTCAGGGGTGCAGAGCTCAGAGTCCCAACTCAAGTGGCCCCTGCAGGCGCCCGCTCCCAGGGGCGTCCGGGCGGGGGAGGGGGCGCTGCAGAATCACCTCAGCCACCGCTTCCAGCCCGCGAGCGACTCCCCGCCCCAGCCGAGCTTCTCCGTGCTCCTCACCTCGGACTCTCGCCGCTGGTTTCTGAACGCTTCCCGGCCCTTGGGCGCCACTGGCTTCCCTTTGCTACCGCCGTTGCCGTTACCGTTGCCGTTGCCATTGGCGGGCTGGCTCCCCGCCCCGGCGGCCGCTGGGTCCTCCATGCGGCTCCCGCTTGGCGGCTCCGTGGGCTCTGCCCTGGGCGACCCAGCAGCCGCGCGCCAGGAGCTCGGCCCCGCCCCCTCCACAGTTATTGGCTGCGGCCGCGCCCCGCAGCCCCGCCCTGCGGCGCGATTGGCCATTTGGCCGCTCCGAGCGGGACTTGGAGGAGGTGGGGGCACGTTCAAGGGTTTTTTAATTTTATATTATTTGTTTAGTCCTGTGGCGTTGCTGGTGGCCAGAAACACCTGGATTGGCTCCTGGCACCACCTCGCGAATTCTGGGCCTTAAGCTCAGGCGAGTTATCTCTGCTTCTCCCTCGGCGTCCCTCAGCCCTCTCCCTCTCCCAAATAGTTACCTTTTGGGGAGCCCTAGTCTCCGCCTCCTGCTCCACTGCGGTCTCTGCTTCCCCATTACCACAGACCCCTGCACACGTCCCAAATCCCCCTTCAGTCGCAGTGGAGGGACGGCACCACCGGGTTCCCTGCGAGGGACCCCGCAGGGAACGAGGGACTCGGCCTTCGCCCTCTCTGGAGCTGAGATTACTGAAGGGAACGCATGCGTCCCCGGAATGAGGGCTTGGCTGGCAGACTAGATGTTGCAGGGTGGGGTCTGGAGGTGTGGTGGGGTGGTTGAGCTGACACTGGTCTGGCATTGCACTAGGCACTTTCTAGGGACCAGATATCATACCTCTCTGATAGGTTGTTTTCACTATTACTGATGAAGAACCCAGGACTCAGGAACCCTTGAAGTTTCCAAGGTATTGTGTTCTATCTCGTCTCAGTGTCTGCATATGCTGTTCTTTCTGTCTGAAGGAAAACTTTGTTCTCTTGGCTGACTATATTCTTCCTTAAAGATTCTACTTAGTTATCACCATCACCTCCTCCAGGAAGCTTTCCTTTTGACCCTCCTGACTGGGCTGGTGTCCAGCTGTGTCTGCTTCGATCCGAAATCCTTACATTGTCCAAAATATCCCCAAAGCAAGGGGCCCAAAAGAATTACTCCCCATTCCCATTTCTTAGGGACAACTTTGTCCCTTTCCTAAATGTATCTCTCCCCCAGTGTCCCCTCTGTTGCTCTGTAGTTGACAGATCAAGGCAGAGTTGGCGGAGAGGGAGTGATGCACTCCTTGGAACTATCTGGATTCCCTACTCTCCCGGTTCTACGCTTTCTGCTTACTGTACCCAAATACTTTCCCCTTCCTCTCCCACACTGCCCTCAACCTGGATATAAGCGCCTTGAGAGTCTTGTTCATTTTTGTATGTTATGCATGTTTAACACAGGGTTTCTCAACCTGTGTACTATTGACATTTTGAGCTGGATAAAACATTGCTGTTAGGGGCTGTCCTGTGCACCGTAGGATGTTTAGCAGAATCCCTGGTCTCTATTCACTATATGCCAGTAGCACCCCTCCCCCAGCAGTTTGACAACCAAAAATGTCTCCAGACCTTGCAAATGTCCCTTGGGGGGTGGGGGTGGTAGGGGTGGGGGCAAAATCTTCCCTGGTTGAGATCCACTGGTTTAACAGAATTGAACTGAGATGAATTTCCAAGAAAGTTCCTGGCTCAAGGCCCAAGCTATTTGATTTTGGAATTTTTTGGGGGGTATAATTTGTTAAACTCTTAAGGATTCACACTCTGCTTTAAAATTCACAACCCACGCCTAGCTCATCACTGCTTCAGTGTGGGAAACCTGTCACAGCAGCCGATGGGGGCTTCTTAATAAAAAGAATTAATTATTCTACCTTCCCTCTTCCCAGTACTTTTCCTCCTAGCAGCCAGAGCTCTAGAATTGATAGGCCCAGAACTTCATATTCTCTTGTGAGCCTAGCCACACTGCAGGATTCCCAGCAGAAGTAGCAGACAGGAGTGGATTTGTTTGTTTGTTTGTTTAGGAGATACTGGGGATTGAACTCAGGACCTTGTACATGGGAAGAAGGTGCTCAACCATTGAGCTACATCCACTCCCCAACGAGTGGGTTTTTTGTTTGTTTTGTTTTTAGGAAGTACCAGGGATCAAATCCGGGACCTCGTACATGGGAAGCAGGTGCTCAACCGCTTGAGCTACCTCTGCTCCCAGGAGTGGACAGTTTTGAGGCTTTGTTTCTTTTCCTGCCTACCCTAAGGCACAGGGAGGAGACTGATCTTCCATTGAGAGTAAGACTGAGGACTCAAGACCCCTCTGGCCTCTATTCAAAGTCAATTGTAGAGCCTAGAGCTCCATCTGGCTTCATTTTTGAAGAAGAGAATTGAAGAAATTGGTTCTATGGAGATTGCAGTGTCAACATGAAGAACCTCAATCCATGATCTTTCCCACACCCCAGTGGAATGGGAGACAGTAAAGATCAGACATCTACCTGCTCATTATAGGTCCAGACTTTCAGAGTTGTCATAAGGAGGAAGGTATCTAGAAACAACTCCTGGAAGAATTAACAAGAAACCACATATTAACTGAAAACTTTGAAACCATGGAATTGGCACACATTCAACTTCTTTTAGCTTATTTGTCAACATTGGAATGACAGCCAATACCATTAACCACAGAGGCACTCAATAATACACCTGGGAGCTATTTAGTCAGAGGTTAGTCTACACATCTTCCCATCTTACAGCATCTTACAGAAATGGCTCTAGTGCGGATTTATTTTTAAAGCAGACGGCCTACACTACCAATTTCCCTTGTCTCCAAACTCAGGTATTCTAAGCCTGACAGAGAATTGGAGGTGAAAATAGTTACAAGCCCCAAACATAGCCCTTCCCCAATATAAGCCCTCAAGCTTCCACCCTTCACAAAAGTTGAGTCAAGCCCTGCTGTCATGGAACAAATCCTGTCAGCTGGTTCACAGGCTTCATTGCTAGTTGCTGCATCTTCCTCCTCTCAATTGGAGTGGCACCAGCTTTGAGCCATTACCAACTGCCCAGACTGTTCTAGCCCTATTGGCCCTCATTTTAGATAAACAGCAATCAAAGTGGCAGAGGATTTTGATAGGGAGGAAAGAGATGTAAATAAGTAAGCATCTTGTAAACAAGATGTAGAACTAGTTTAGGCTGGCAACTAAAGGTGGCTATCAGAAAGTTACCTGAAGGTGGCTACCAATAGCTGGAGTCATCCTCTGGTAACCTGATGAGATAAACTTCTACCTGAGTCACTTTTTTCTTCCTATTGGTTGGATGTAATCAGGTCCTGGGTGTTAGGGTCCTTTGGTCTCAGGCTGTGGGGATGCTGGCTTCCCGTGCTCACCAGCTAAGGGTAGTACACTTCTTGTAGGTTTGGGGGACTTACAGTCAGTTTTTTGTATCTCTGCCTTAAGCCTACAGTACTTAACTCCACAAGGTAGTGGTTCTGAGAAAGCAGGCTCTTTACACACACAACCGGGTAAGGGGGATAAGATATTTATTAGTAGAGTGGCTCCTCATAGAATAAAGGTCTTGAGGCTAAGGCCATTCAAACATGCCTATTGGTAACTGTTTCAGCTTTTCACATCCTAGCCCCACACAGCAGGCTCTCTAGCCTGTTGCCCAGAGATGACTCTCATCTCTGCTGAATTCCTAGATCACAGAAGCAAGGAATACTCTCAAGACAAGAATCCATTTTAGGAATATTTTATTTGTCTTTTGAGATTACATAGTCATTATTGCTGATCTAATACAATCACTCAGACATACAGATTTCCGAGAGCCTCTTAGAAATGACACCCCTCAGATGTTTTATTTCCTTTCAATAAGATGACAATAAGAATTAGATTATTATTTTTTGAGATATATATGTATATATAATTCAGAACTTGTCCATATATAATTTGCTGGTGTTGCCTATTTTCTTTCTGTAATTTTCCTTTGTTAAAAAAGCTTAATGCAACAATGCATTTTGATTTCTTTTTTTTAAAAACCACGACAAAGTTAATTTTGAGAAAACCACAGGAGCAGCAATTTCAGATCAGTTCCGAGAAAAGCCAAGCAGCAGAAAAGCCTTTGCAGGAGTATGTGGCCATGGGGAGCCGTGCTCATATAGAAAGGTAGGATGGGGAGGTGGGAGGGCAAACGGAAGTTAAGATACAATTTTTTTTTTAATGAGAAAAAGGAAACTGAATATTCCGATTAAGAATGTAAAAAAAAAGGCCTTGAAACATAGTACAAATTCATTGTAGAGAAAATGGTATGTATCCCCACAGGCCAGGGCCACACACACAGAGATAATTAGCTCTTTCCCATACTTCCAGATACCTACGATGCATCTAATGTGAAAGCTTGGAGAGAAGACAACATATTTGCTCTGATTCCAAGGGTAGAGGGAATAATGACCAGATTCCAACTCTAAGGTAGAACCCAAATACTCAGGAGGAGGCCTGGGCCTTTCTTCTTCTTGATGGTTGATGAAACAGGGTCCTCAGAGAGAGAAAGAGAGTCCTTCTGAAATTCAACAGCAAAAACCTCACCATTGGCAGCAACATTAGCAACCCAGCCCCAGCATGGCTCCACTCTAGCAGGGCACAGTGTTCTCTGGAAGTATCAGCACATGCTGAGCTCCATAGAGTCAGGCTTTGCTGAGAACAGTGTGCTAAGATTTTTGACCTAAGAACATAATAGACTAAAATCCAGATTTCTGCCTAATGGAATCTTCTCTGGATATAAGATGAGCTATAAAAGATCTGAATCATTTGCTAGAGGGATGCAATTAGTTAATACAAAAATCAGAACTGGGCAGGCAAAAGGAAAATTGAGGTGCCTCAGAGAATTTTCAGCATTTACAATCTTCCTTATAGGGAAATACAGCCATGTTATGTGTTACTTCTCCAATACCTGCTGAGACATATGACCTCCAAAGAACCAAACTCTCTGGGCTGAGCCTGTATATTATTTAATGAGGCAAAGAGCCAAATACCCAAGCTTCACCTCTCTACCTCCAAAAGTAAGGGCCCTTCTAGACTCACTCTGAGGGTATATGTGAAGACCAGTGGAAGCTGGAGAGGGATGAGGCAGAGGAAGAGAATCAGAGTGGTAAAAAAGGAAAACAAACAAATAAACCTGAGAATGTTAAATAGGGTTGGCACAAGGAGGAGGGGACTCATTTAATTCAAGATTCCCAGGGTCACTCTAGACTTTAACTCTTAATACCAACCTGGTCCCAATGGAACCCTTCAGTAGGAATGCAACTCTTGAGTGGGACATAAAATTTCATACTGTCACATTACCAAATTCTTTGTAATGTTGGGGTTACTCAAGAAACTTCTACTGAAATACAGAATCCTTAGATGGAAGAATCCAGAACTTAACATGATATCCCATTAGAGAAGAAAGGATGCAGATCAGATTACACTGACATTAGATCTTGGTTTCATTGATGGCAATGGCCAAAGGGATGAATGTCTGATGAGGGTCAAACTAATCAAACTAGCTTTGACCATTTGGACATAGTGTACAGTGTCATCTTTGTATAGCTTAGCTGGTTAAGCTGCAAAGCCCCTCCCGGGAGATAAATATACTCTGCTTGTTTAGAAAGGAGGTATGTCAAGCTGTGCGCCTGAAAGACCTGCCCCATTTCCAAAGCCCTAACTCCCCAAATCCCTTGGAAAGTATGCCTTTCCCTACTCATTTTTAGAAGTTTCAGAGTTAGTTTCAGGCAATAACAGGAAGTTCCAGGAAACAGTGTTTCTCAATAAGCCCTTCTTTTCTGAGATGGTGCCAATCTGGAGGGGGCTTCCTGGGAAACTCTCTGGTTAAATCACAAGAAAGTAAAACTATGGGTTCCAGGGGAGCTGGTCCCCACTTCCTGAGCAGAATATGGGTGGGTTAGAAAGACGGCAAAACAAATGACTGACAAACAATAGAGCTGCTGAGGGCATAATGGAGGCACATTCCTCTTAGAACCAGAAAGTGTTAAAATGGACATAGATATTTAAGGAGAAGAAAGGAGTCCTGGGTAAGGAAGGAGACCCTCCTAGGCACAGGCACAGGCACAGCTGAATCCTTGGTGTAGCTTGCCAAAGCCATAACACTCTTTTTCCTTGCTAACCATTTTATAAAGAAGGCAGTGATAGTGACAGTCAAGACTGGGAACCCAGGCCATGTTAATTCAGTGGTTTCCAAAAGGCCTCACCTGGAGAAGGGCCAAAGCTGAGGAAGGCAGTTGCTGAAAATTTATTCCAGAAAACCCCAGGAAACAAGGAGTATGGAATCCCTGGACTAACTCCTGATCCTAGACAAGAGAAAAATGGCCATCGCCAAGGATTCAGAGTCATTGGGGAATGATGCGAAAGATGCACCGGGAATGGTTATCCCATGGCTTTCCTTCCTCAGCCTGTCCTCTGTGGCTCTCAAGGCCTTCAAGGCAGTAACCACACTCTGGGCCAAGGCTACAGGCACAGGATTCTAGATTTTAATAAATAAATAACCTAACATATGGTCTAAGGGTGAGCACGGCGGGCAGCTCTGATTGGAGAAGCAGCTTGCTGGATTCTTTCCTGTACAGTAGTGGAGAAAAAACTTGGAGTTCTATTCCTAAAACTTCTTCTGGCTTGAGTTACAGGAACTTAATACCTGGAGGGAAAAAGAAAGATGAGATTGTGATATTATCAGCTTGTGGGGATGCTGGGACATGAAGAGCCTGCCTAAAGATGCAACAAAGAGGCAGGGACTTTTTCTGGAGTGAATGCTGAGGGTAGACTGATGTGGCTCTTTTTCACATCAGTCTTTTTCCATAAAGAGATAAAAATCATAGCAAGAAGATAAAATGGGGAAAGGCATTTCTGGAAGGGAACACTGTTTAATGACAAATAGCCATGTACTTAAGCTCCACCTCTGTATGTTCAAAAGGCAAATTCAGGAAGGGAAACACTATTTAATGTTGGAGGTGGCCTTGAAGCGCCCTTTGGGGGTGGGTCTATTTTTCTGAGTTCACGTATATGTGGTCGTTGTTGCAGAGAGCAATTTCAGTGCAGGAAGCTCTTCACTACGCAGGCTTCCAGAGACCCTCCCTGTTTCCTGCTGAGCCCAAAGCACCTGTAGTAATTAGGCTTGAAGGGTCCATTCTTGTTGAGTCCCAGATACTTGGCCTGTTCATCTGTCAACTCTGTCAGGTGGGCATCAAAGGTGGGCAGGTGTAGACTCGCCACATACTCATCTGGAACAGATCACAGAATCCCGGGTATAAGCATCCATGCCTCCTGACTGGCTGCTCTTCCCAGGTTAGCCCTTAAAATGTTGAAGACACCTTCTAATTCTTGGAGTAAATATGAATATGCTCACTGCCCTCAATTATAAGGAATGGTTACTTTTAGCTTCAAGCCCAGTGCTTCTCAAAACTCTAACTTAATTTCTTCCTTTCCAGCTATGTCAGCCTTGAACTGTTCTTCTCCCCAGAAAGGTGACAGAGAGTTGAAAGAAGCAATAGACTTTAGGGACTAAAAGAAAGGGTGGGGTAGCAGAGGGACTAAAAAATGGGAAACTCAAACTTTAGTTCTGCCTTGGACTTTTTACACTAGGAGCACTCAGAAAAACTAACACCTGGGGAAATCTGGAAGGAATAACTAAGAAGGATACTAAACTGTTAGCTTTGTTCTTGGTACCTTTAATTCTTATGGGTTTCTGTTTATATTCTATTATCTCAATACATGTTACTTAATTATAGTTTTAGGTAATTTCCTATTTATTTGTTTGGTTCTCCCCCACTCCATTATACATTTGGTCAAAATATGGATTGCTCTATTTCTTTTAAATCCTTCCAGAACATCTGTTAAAGGAAAAATATGTCAACTTCTAATAGTTGCTATACACTTGGTGCTGAAGCAAAATACAACTGAAGCTGATTTATTCTCTGATTTTTGCCTAAGGAGTTTCTAAACACAAAGTATCAGTAAGGAGCTTGAGAGAGGTTCTTTAGAAATGTATACAGTTTAATGTTTCTCTCATATGAAACACCCACATAACTAAACTTTTGACAGAAGCCATTTAGAGTCTCTCCTTTGGCCTGAAGTAATGGGGTCATAATTGGAAGGTATAGTATGAAAAGTCTTGCTTGGTCTGAGAAAAATTTGTTAGGGGCTATTAGCAGCGTAGAGCTGGAATAAGCCAGATGTTACAAAGTAGAAGATGATTCCTCTCCCTTGGGGGAAGGTTTTTTTTTTTCCCCTCCTATAAGATTCTTCCTGACAAGATACTTGTAGAGAGAAAATCCTTAAAATCATGGGCTGGTAAACTAAATCATAGCAAAATGTCATGACTTCACTAGGGCATCCCATGTGGAAAATGTCATAAATTAACTGGAAATGGAACCTAGGAATCCCAGCACTACTTTTACAAGATAAAGATATCCTTTTTTTTCAATCCATCAGAAATGGAATGTGCCTAAACATCTTTTACCCTCTGACTCTCGACTACTTTGGCAAAGACGGAGCAGGAACAGTGCATGCTTACCCATTTTCTTGGGCAACAGGTAGACATCCTGCTTATAGCGACCCTCGGGAGCATTGTAAAGCTCTATCAAGGCGAGAGCCTAGAATGGCAGAGAGATGGATACTGACATGCCATACACAGCAATCTACCCCATATCACATGAAACCCTGATGGTCTGACGACCCTCTCCAGGCCCACTGCTTTCCCACTCTGGAGGCCTCACCTGAGTAGTAGCAGTGATTGAGAGCACAAATGTAGGCACTGTGGAGCAGCTTAGGTTCAGCAAACGGCCCTAGAGAGCAAGGATTAAGATACAAATGGGTTAGGACAAAGTGTTTGGCCTTTGAGGTGTGAGGGAAGAGCACAACTACCACTTTCCAATCAACTCCCAATTAACATTGCTGGACAAAAAGCAAGTATTCAATAAATAGGAATTACTTGATTGACATTTAAATGAAACCATAAACAATTCTGAAAAATCTGATGAAGGTAGCAAATAAAAGATCCCTGAGATTGTGCAAAAGGGAATAGAGATGGCCATATGATACTAAGGTTTATGCCAAGGAAAGGTGTATTTTTCTTGAATTTTCTACTCTCTCCAGCAGAATATGCTCATTCTGAGGCATCAATATTCCTTTGAAAGACTGTCCTAAACAATGATTTAGACAAATCCATACTTGAAAGGGGAGAGCTCTCCAGATTGTGAGGGGAGATGTCTTTGGATTTAGGAAGCTATGCTGATTTTTATGCTTCCTCCTCAGTTTGGCACTCATGAATTCAAGGGCACTACTGTATTCTGAATGGGCAATTCAGAGAGTAGAAGAGCTAGAAACTGCCCCTAATCCTACCCTTTTCTACTTTGTTTCCTAGGAAACCTGACTACCTTTTTTGTCAAGCCATAGTAGCCAAGAACAAAATTACTAGGTGAGACCTCCCGGGGAAACTAGAAATAAGTAACCAGACAGCAGGCTGACATCAAAGTTAACAACCTGCCCACTCCCTCCCCGTAAACACTCCTTCCCTGTGAAGGGATAATTCAGTACCTTTACAGATGTCCCAAAGTATTTGAGAAGAAAAGTCAGGAGAAGGTGAAGAGAACAGTAAATTTATGGGCCCCTAGATAAAGATGGTATATCTTCTACATTTTCATATTCAGTTTCTTTGATTTAAAATAAGGAAACTGACTGAAAACCAAAACCTGAGAAAAAGAATTAATATCATCCTTGCTATTTTATCTTTCCCTAAAGAGGAGGAAGATTCAAGGTACGAACAACAGGGGGCATCATTATAGCTGTCAGAAATCCAGGACCAGGGAAGAGAAGCTTTCAAGAAAGGAAAGGTTGGGGGGCGGATGTGGCTCAAATGGTTGGGCGTCTGTCTGCCATATGGAGGGACCTGGGTTCAATCCCCGGGACCTCCCGGTAAAATAAAATAAAAAAATATATATATATATAGAAGACGCATGGGCTGCCAGGCTCTGTGTGCCGCTGAGTCGCCAGGCCCCGGGAGCCATGCAGCAAGATGATGACGTAAAAGGAGAGAGACAAGATGAGATGCTCTGAAAGCTCCGAAAAAACCAGGAGCCGAGGTGGCGCAGATGGCTAGAACACCTCTCTCCTACATAGGAGGTCTTCAGGATCGAATCCTGGTGAAGATGGAGGAGGAGGAGGGGGAGGGGGAGGAGGAGGAGAGATGGCAGGAAGAGATGGCAAGAATAAGTCTGCACGAGAAGAAGAAGATGGGGAAATACCAATCAAGCAACCAATATATAACTGGATACCTACTACACGTCTGGCTCAATTCAGAGGAATGGATACTCAAAAACAGGGAACCTATCAGCAAAGACATGACTTTTCCAGAGCTTGCCTAGGATGGTTACAGTCAGGAATATCTACTTTGTACTTACTGATTTAACCATCCCACAAATGACATTATTTCTTTGTAAGCATCACTCACAGTGGCACTGGTTCTATCAGTTAATTCCTTCCACAGTAATAGTCATTATCAGACTCAACCCGTAGACTGACATGGAGAGACAGGATAATTGGTGAAAAGTGGGGAACCAAAATAGATTCTTAATGCTGAATGAGAAGACCTTCCACAATTAGAAGTAAAATCCATTGGTAAAGTAAACTTGTGCTTAAGGGAAAGAGTTGAAAATATGAGAGAACATGAGGAGGAGGGTATTGTAGTCTCTCCTGTCAGGGATGACTCTCTCCATGCCAGCCCCAGGTCTTACCTCTGCCAGGAGTACTATCCTCTTGCCATCTGGCCATATTACATGGTCAACTTGGGATCTCACTCGTTCCCAGGTCAGTTCTGGTGTCCGCAGACTTGCCTGGAACACATACAGCAAGCACATCATCAGCTGTGGCAAGTCCCACTGTTTGGATGGAAAGATGCTGAAGGGAGCCATTTCAAACAGAAAGTTGAAAGGAATTAACTGATAGAACCCTCATTGCACATTCTGTTCCTGCCAAAATGCCCTCTTTTCTGTTCTTCAAACACCAAGTGTGTTTCCATCTCAGGGTCTTGGTTCTTTATGCATAGAATGCTCAAATGGCTTGCTTTTTCACTTCATTCAGATTTTTGTTCAAATGTTATCTCCTCAAAGAGACCTTTCTGGACAACCCTAACTAAAACAGCATCTTTTATCATTCTCTATGTCCTCATCTTGCTTTATTTTCAATACTAAGCACTAACTGATGATATATTTATTTGTTTATTGTCTATTTCCCCCCACTAGAATATAAGTTTCATGAGAACAGGGATGCTGTTCACTTGTATTTCTTTAGCCAATTAGTATTTGACATAGAAAAGAGCAGGTATTCAATACAAATTTGCTAAACAGCAAGTGAACATTCTGGTTTCAATTATTAGTTTTGTTTGCTATTTAAGTTTCATTTTACATGTCCTGTGTCACTACCACCAAAGGTTGAGTGATTTAACTTTTCAAAAGTCCATCTGAGCATCTCCCCTTTCTGGACCATTCCACTGAGCCATACACCCTCTGCTAAGAAGAGCATAAACAGAAGTGAGATTTGGTCTTTGGCTCATGCCAATGGCAGACCCTGGGGTTATCTGGCAGTACCTGCAAAATTAGGTCTATTCTTAACACAGCAGCCAGGGCAATCCTTTTAAAATAAAAGTAATCCTTTAAAAATGTAAGTAAGATTGTTATGCTTCTGCTTAAAAACCTCCAAAGGCTCCCTATTTTTCTTAGATTAAAATCCAGGGTTTGTACAATGGCCTATAAATCCCTATAAGATCTGGGCTGTTACCTCCCTGACCTCATCTTCTACTACTCCCTCACCCCATGTTCATTCTGTCTAACCACGCTGGACTTCTCAATTCTCAAACAGACTAGGCACACTGCCTCCTTAGGGCATACGCACTGGCTGTTCTCTTCTTGAAATGCTCTTCACCTAAAAGTCCACACAGCTAAAATCCGTCAAGTCTGTTGAATAACATCTTCTTAATAGGCTTATCCTGATCCCATTCAACATTACAACCCAGCACTCTTGATTTTCCTTATCATGCTCTAGCTTTTCTTTTTTTCCCATGGTGCTTTTGCCTTCTAATACAGTAAAATTTTACTTTTTTATGTTTACTGTCTTTCTTCTCACTAGAATGTAAGCTCCATGCCAAGCAGGGATCTTTGTTTTGTTCACTGAGTCTAAGCACTCCAAAACCAGCACATGGCATATAGCAATCACACAATAAAGGTTTGTGATTGAAGATAAAGAGTATCTTGGCCTTTATTCTGAGGCATTGCTTATGTTCTGGGCTGCCTTGGAAGGAGAGATATATTCTTTGTCACAATTTGGAGGTAATCTAGAAGTCATGAGGGTGGTAATAATACAACATACAGGAAAAGAAACCTGGACCAGGAGTCAAAAAACCTGGGTTTTATGCTCTAATTTCATTTTTCAATTAATGTATATAACTTAACAATGTATTGACTTCTTAGTTTCCATTTTAAAATTAGGAATAAGAATGAAACCTTGCTGGGTGGGCAAAAGGACAATATGAGATAAAGGAAATTTTTATATTTGAAAAATACAAAAGTTACATGATTGTATTTGGAGTTATTTTTATTTAAGAGCTTCCTGAGGGTTTAGAATGGGAAATTCCTTCCCCTCTTCCCCTACTTTGAAGATTTCTCATCAGGGCCCAAGGCATGACCACTTCTCTGTAGATTTTTCCCATTTGGGGACCCTCTAAGCAGATCAAGCCATGAGAGGACAATCATGTGCTAGAAACAGTTTTAAAAATCTTAACATCTTTGACCATTTAGTAAAGGGACAGTATGGCACATAAGTGAAACAAAAAAATGAACCAACTAAATTATTTGTTGTAAACAAAGTATCATGGAAAGGCAGAGTAATGAAGCCAGGCCATTCAAACACCTCAAGAATGGAAACAGGTTTTGGTAGGTTGTTTTTCCAGCTAATTTTAATAACAGAAGAACAGAGCACAGAGTTAAAAAGGGAAATAATTTAAAATAGATATTATCCATCAGGCTTTCAATATATCAACTGATCCTTACCTGGCAATGTTGAAGCTCAATCAGAGCAGCCCTCAGTGGAGATGAAAGCATGCTTTGCTTAAGCCAGACCCATAGAAAAATACAGGTATGCCAGAAAAATTTAAAACCAGAGTGAAAGTCACACTGAGAGACACTTTGGTAAGTATTAAAGAAAGAAATAACACCCATTAACTATCAGTTGGGCAACTTAGTAGGACACAGAACTATTGGAAAATTTAGATTGGAAAATTTTAGGGTGAATGTAATAAAATTAAAGAACCAAAGTGAACAATTTTCCAGGTTTGAGGAACAAATGCTACTACAGAATGGCACTACATTGATTGTGACACCTACAGACCCAATTATTACAGTTTAGAAAATGTGTAAAGAGGATAACTAGCCCAAAGAAAGAGGTAGGGAAAAGAAGGAACTACAGTATTTGACTGATACATTCAATCAGTTTTTTTTTTAGGAGGTACAGGGGAATGAACCCAGGACCTCATACATGGGACGCATGTGCTCAACCATTGAGCTACATCTGCTCCCAAATAGAGTTGGTCTTTTTGTTTGTTTGCTTTTAGGAGGCACCAGGGATTGAACCTGGGACCGCGTACATGGAAAGCAGGCACTCAACCACTTGAGCTACATCCGCTCCCCGTACATTCAATCTTAAGCAATGCTCTCTGGTCCATAGATTTCTCTCCCTTGATTTGTTTTCTTGGAGCAACCTACTTGCCTCATCTTTTTGGCAAAATCAAACATCCCCAAAATGCTGACTACTACATTGACTCACATTTTTGTAGTTTTGGGTTTACCAAGCTCTCAATCCTAAACATACTCTGGCAAGATAAAATGGTTTATAATGTAAGTAGGTATTCACATGCTAGGGTGAAAGAGGACAATCATTTGAAATGATTAAGTTGAGCAGAAGAAACTCTATACTATCCATAAGCACAGGTCATAGGGCTAGTAAGAACAGATTGTTGACAACTCTGCCAGGACACCCAAACTTGTTTAAGGTAGCTGGTGACCCTGCTCTTTCCTTTTCCAGTTTATGTTTCTAGGGAAGAAGAGGGAAAAAAAGCCCCCAATAATGAGTTACTTGATCTTACCACGTCAATCTCTGTGTTGGAATGTCCCATGTTACAAACGATGCAGCTGTTCTTCATACGGTCCAAGTGCTCTCTGGTTACCACATTCTTGTTACCTTAAAAACAGAAGAGATATTTACTTACATGCAAAGGAATGAAGTTGGGCCCCTACCTCACACTATACACAAAATTAAACTCAAAATGGATGGAAGACCTAAATGCTAGAGCTAAATATATAAAACTCTTAGAAGAAAACATAGGAGTAAGTCTTTGTGACCTTGGGTTAGGCAATGGTTTCTTAGATATGACACCTAAAACACAAGTAACCAAAGGAAAAAAATAGATAAATTAGGACTAAATAAAAATTTAAAACTTTTGTGCTACAAATGATACCAAGAAAGTGAAAAGACAACCCACAGAATGGGAGAAAATACTTGCAAATCACATATCTGATAAGAGACTTATGCCAAAAATATATAAAGAACACTTATAACTCAAGAATAGAAAGACAAATAACCCAATTAAAAAATGGGCAAAGGATTTGAATAAATATTCCTCCAAAGAAGATATACAAATGGCCAATAACACATGAAAAGATATGAACATCATTAACCATTAGGGAAATGCAAATCACAACCACAATGAGATACTACTTCATGCTCACCAGAATGGCTATAATAAAAAAGACAGACAATAACAAGCATTGGTGAGGATGTGGAGAAATGAGAACCCTCATACATTGCTGGTGGATTGTAAAATGATACAGCTGCTTTGGAAAACAGTTTGGTAATTCCTCAAAATACAGAGTTACTGTGTGATCCAGCAATTCTACTTCTAGTTATGTACCCAAGAGCATTGAAAACATATTCACACAAAAACTTGTGTATAAATATTGATAGCAGCATTATTCATAGTAGCCAAAAACACCAACCCAAATGTCCACCAACATGAATGAACAAAATGTGGTATTATCCATATAATGGAATATTATTCAGCAATACAAAGGAATGAAGTACTGATACATGCTAAACATGGATGAACCTTGAACACATTATGCTAAGTGAAGGAAGCCAGTTGCAAAAGCCCACATTTTGTATGATTCCATTTATATGAAATGTCCAGAATAGGCAAATGTATAGAGATAGAAGGTAGATTAATGGTTGCCTGTGGCTACTGGAGGGTAGAGGGTAGAATGAGAAGTGACCACTAATTATATGGGGGTTTCTTTTTGGTATGATGAAAATTTTCTGGAATTAGATCATGGTAATGGTTGCAAAACTTTACCAAAAACCACTGAATTGTATACTTTAAAAGGGTGAATTTTATGGTATGTGAATTATATCTCAATTTAAAAATTAGATTGTGGTGAATTTACTAGAAAACATTGCATTGTATGGTATGTGTGACAGTTTGAAGTTATTTTATGAATCCCAAAAAGAAAAAGATTATGTTCTTAAACTAATCTATTCCTGTGGGTGTGGGGCCCTTTTGGTTGGACTATATCACTGAGGCGTGACTCACATTGGGTCTCTACCCTCTTACTGGAGCTTTATGTAAATGGAGACACAGAGAGAGGCAGACAGAGAAGGGAAGCTGCCATCTTTGATCCTGCCATGTGAGAGAGGATTCGAGGATCGCGAGTAGCCAAAGCTTAAGCACAAAGCCCCTAAGAGGCTAGGCCCATGGAACAGATCAAGGCTGAAGAGATGAGACATATGTCTAACAGCCCATAGCTGAACTCAGGAAGAAAGCAGAGCAGCGGAGACTGAGAAAGGCAGTCCAGAAAGAGATAAGCCCTATGCTTGGTTGCCCACAGCTGAGCTCCAGGAGACAATAGATTCCGGAGGGGAAGGCAGGGATGTTGGCAGGGATTGATTGCCATCTTTGTGATGTGGCAGGATTCCAGCATCATTAGTAGTTGACTTTGGTGAGAAAGCATCTCTGATGGTGCTTCAATTTGGACATTTCATGGCCTTGGAACTGTCAGCTTTTACCCTAAATAAAATCTCCATTATAAAAGTCAACCCATTTTAGGTGCTTTGCATCAGCAGCCATTTGGCAAACTAAGATGGTGTGTGACGCAAGAACAGCTTCTAATGTTCCCTATTCCCTGCCCCCAAATAAGTAGCTCAGTCCAAGGAAACAAGTCATTTTTTGAGTTTTAGAGAAGAATATGCAGAGGTGGCTTGTTTCCCACTTTCTCTAACTGTGAAGAATCTATAATAGCTCTAGCCTTGCCTTGATTACAATGAGAAATATACTTGCTCACTTTTGGAGGTAAAATAAAAAATCAAGTGTACAAATTTAAGATCTGGCTTCCCAAATAAAACAACAAATAAATATCATCTCTAGCTATCTTCTAGGTAGTTAAGGATAGATGGAGATATAGAACAATAATAAGGGGTGGACAGAAACTTTTTCACAGGGATGACCTAATGGTATACCTTTGGTTAGAGCTCAAAAGAGGTAGGAAGAATGTGAAAGATTGACTGGTTTTGTGGATTACTATCTCTTGTTCTTAGAGTTTGGTTTTGGTCAGATATTTCCAGTCATTTTTCACTTGCTGCATGAAAGTGTTCCCAAGTGTCATCTATTTTATTTGTCATAACCATACCTGTACAGGTAATAACAATGTCCACTTGTCGGATGACCTCATTTAATTTCACCAGTCGAAATCCATCCATGCTGTTGAAATAAAGCGTGATAAATTAACCTAAATAGGCAGTTGCAGAGCCTTTTGCCACAGAACCTCAAAAGCTACTACCAAGTCCCTTTGATATCTACATTGTTACTTCTTGATAAAGTGGGACTAATCTTAGCAGCGAAATCTTCAAACTATTGCCTCAGTTCATGTGGGACCAAAATAAAAGGTCCCTTCACATTACTGGAACTTATATCTTCTTGATAGTAGGGAGAGAGAGGTTAGCAAGAGATTCCCTAATCAAGTTTCTAGAAAGTGCCACTTAGCCATGTAATCTACTACTCCATTGAAACTGTTCTCCCCAAGATCATAAATGATCTCCCAAATGCCAAAAATAAAAATATTTCTTATCTCTGTATATTATTTGATTTCCTTTGCTACATTTAACATTATTTGCCTTCTTAAAACTATACTCCTTGGACTTCATGACACCATTCTGGTTTTCCTCCTACTTTTCTGATTGCTCCTTCTCATTCCCAGCCACCCTTTAATTGCTGGTACTCTACACGGTTCTGCCCTTGACGCTTTTCTCTATTCTGGCAACACTCATCCATACCCTTTCCTTGGCTGCAATAACCACATATAGCCCCATACCTATATAAATAGGTGACTATGACCATATAGGTAGCTGATCCTCACATTTACATTTTTAGCTTAGTTCTCTCTGAAGCTTCAGAACCATGGAGCAAACTATCTACTTATTCCATAGCTCCTCATGGATGTCCCACAAGGATCTCAAACTTATTGTCTTTGACAATACACTCATTACCTTCTCCACACACCATCTGTTTCTTCTTCTTTTCTCCTATGTTCCTTTTTTGATCAATAGCATCACTGT
>JAQZBX010014238.1:26048-38954 GCA_029593785.1 Cabassous unicinctus
CCCCCCCCCCCTTGCTGCCTGTGCTGCCGCGTCCATTCGCTGCGTGTCTTTCTCTGCGTCTGCTTATCTCCCCCTTGCTGCGAGGTCTTGCCGCATCAGCCCACGGCGAGCCGGCCTGCCCTCACAAGGAGGCGCCGGGAAGCAAACCCGGGGCCTCTCACATGGTAAACGGGTGCTCTATCCATTGCGCCACACCCGCCTCCCGCGGCGAGGTTGCTGCATCAGCCCACCGAACCGCTCAGGCCGGCGTGCCCTCACAAGGAGGCCTACGGGACGCGAACCCGGGCCTCCCACACGGTAAACGGGGGCTCTATCCACTGAGCCACACCCGCCTCCCAGGTCTTATTACTTCTTGCCTAGATTATTACAGTAGCCTCTGGCCCAACCTCATTGCCTCTAGTTTACATCTCTCTAATTCATTCTGCAGAGTGATTTCCCCAAATGCAATTTGGATCATGTAACTTTCTTGGTTAAAATACTTCAGTGAGATTGCACACTGTTGTTAGGATAAGATCTAAATTGTTATTTTGACATTTATGCAAGGTCTTTATGATTCCTAAGATTCCTACCTCGGATATTACTATTCCCCCAAATTTACTCTGTCTACTAGCTACATTAAAATACTCACAGCTTCTGAAATATGCCATGCTATCTCCTTCCTCCATGAGTATGTACATGTTCCTTTGGTATGCCTACAATATACTTCTAAACTACAAAAACACTAACACAAGTTTCAAGATTCAGCTCCATTGACACCTTTTTCTACCATACCCCATTACTCCTGAGTTAGATATTTCTTCTTTGTCCTCTACAGAAGCATGTGCTATTTACCTCCATCACAGCACTTACTATACTTCACAGCAGTATTTGTCCATGTGCTTCTAAAAGCAGGAACCCTGTCTTAGTCATCTTATTCCTCCTCAGCATAAGCACAGTGTCCAATACTAGTGAGAGATTAATGCATGTCTATAAGGCAATTTGAACAATATCTAAATCAGTGTTAAAGCATGTTCAGATTTCTCTAATGAATTCTGAGAGTATTAGAAAGGTGACAGTTCCTCATTGTTTGCGGGAGTCTTGACTCAGAGGAAGCCAAAAACTCTGTTGAAAAAAATCTGTGGATGAACAGCTGGATGTGTGGGAAGTACTAGGATAAGAGAAAATGGTTATGGTAAAATCTTTATGCCATGCTTCATTCTATCTTGGTACCTTCCCCCATAGTGTTAATGGTAAGTATGGGGTGAGTTAGTTTTCCAGAGACTGGAACTCTGCAACAGTTTTCAAGACAGTGGTATTTTCTATCCTGCTAAGGATGGCAAGGGACAGTTTTAATAATAGCTACCATTTAGTGAGCATCTATTTTGTGACAGAAGCTCTGCACTTTAAATAGTTATACAATTATTATATAATATACAATAACATATAAGTATATAATTATTTTACTCAATTCTCATATCCCTATGAAGTTAAGGATTATTACCTACATTTAACAGATGATAAATATGCAGTCTAGGGAAGTTAAATAACTCACCCAGGTTTATCTGACATACTATACATCATCTCTCATAAAAAGGATCCATGTGATCAGAAAAGCCCTAAAAACTGTCCCTGAAAGCAAGAGACTAGAGTGGTAATAGGAACTATTCTTTTCTTTTTTTTCCCCAACCTTTAATTTTGGAATCATTTCAAACTAGGAATTACAAGAGTAGTACAAAGAACTTCTGTATCCCCTTCAGATTTACCAGATTTTACCTTTAATTTGGATTTGTCTGATGCTTCTTATGATTAGATTCAGGTTATACACTTTTGGGAGAAGTATCACAGAAGTGCTCTTTTTAGTGAATAACATCAGAAAGCATCTGAGGTTAGCCTATTTCTTTTTTGATCATTGTTGCAAAGGGGCAGGGATTATATATAGAGAAGGTAAGGGGCCACTTGTTCTCTAGCTTAAGGCATTCCCTGTAACTATTGCCACAGGAATTCTAAATTTTACCTTCTCTGATAGTCTCTGCCCTCTCAGAGCAGAGCTCTTTTTATCTTTGAAAGACAGGAGCTTGTAGTTGTTGGCAGCTTGTCTCAGGATCTGGGCCCCTCTAAGAAAAGATGTGGCATTACTTGGAGGCAGCTACAAGAGCACATGTTAGATGGCAGTGTAGAGGAAGAAGCAAGTCTCTTTAATCATGCTCACCAGGCTTGCAGAGCACAGATAGGGTCAATCTCAGTTACATACACAATGGCGCCCATGGCTTTCAGAGCAGCACAGCACCCCTTCCCGACCTGAGGAGGGGAGAAAATGCACAAAATAAGAAAGTCAGTTTCTCAAAGCTTCTGGTAGAGTTCACTTCCCTTCCCCCGCCCCCAAAAGGAATTTCACTGAATAGATTCATCCTTGGGGAAAAATAAGAAAAACAAATAAATGAATGCAGCTCATAAACAAATTCCTGGCTCCTGCTTAGCACATGCATGTGCACAAGAACACCCACACTCACGACTTCTAATCAAAACACAAGCTAAAAGAACAGCATAACAGTGTTCCTGGAGCAAGGCTGAAAATCAACCTAAGAAAAAATTGGCAAAAATGCAAAGGGAAAAAGAAAGATTGTTCTTTAACCAGAGGGTATCTCTAAAGTTACTTTTATCGATCTGAAGAGGTAAAAGGAAGTACTCCTATACAAATGAAAAATTCAAGAATATTTCAACAAAATACATTTAATCGCCTAATAAGTAAAAGGTTAAACTTTACCTCTCCATAGCCACAGACCACCACTTGCTTTCCACCAAACATCATGTCTGTTGTCCTTTTAAGTCTAAGGGGGGGAAAAACATTAAATCAGAAAAATCTGTTTCTTGAGGCTAGATAGGGTCTCTTAGTTTTCATGGGGTTTTTCCATTTTGAAAGAAATCCTGGTTTCTATCCTAGAGAAACTAATGATCAGAAAGAAAAGTTGAATAAAATATGGATTTTCTCACTTCTTGCCATTTGACCAATTCCATCTATATGTGAGGTATTTTGTTTTGATATGCTTACAAAGTGGCTTTTAAACATAAAAACAATGTATGTCTATTATGCCATATTTATAAAAAAATAAAAGATACAAAAAGAAAATAAAAATAATAAAGATTTTTATTAAGGAGGTAAAAAAGCTCTGGTTTAATGTAAACATTATTCTATCTTATTGGTTTAGAAAGAAAATGTAAAATATAACAATGATAAACTAATAATGCATTTAGTAGTATCAGAATGCCAACAGGTCCTACATTAATTCAACAGGGAAGGCAATGGGTAATAAGTGGAAAAGAGCTTTGGAATGTGCCAACACTGACCACATGACAGTGAATTTTCTGAGGCCGATTCTTTCTCAGGCATGTTCTGCCTCTTTGTCTCTGCATCTCTTATGGAACTGGTCCTTACTGATCTCAGGGTTTCTGGGAAGAACTTGCAGGAACAGTTTCTGGCTTCTCTTTAGTTAGCCTCCCTTCTCTAGGAATCTCTGGCTAGGCAGAAGAAAGTTTTCAACTAAAATCCAGTCTATTCTAAGGCAGTTCATACAAATAATGATGGGTCTTTCTACCCACTTATCTGTTTAACTCTCCTGTTTAAAATAATCTGTAAATGCCTCAAAGACAAAGTTGGGATATTGTCTTTTTAATGATTTGGCAACACCATTCAATAGGAACTAGTGTGATTCCATGTACCTCAATGAAACTCAATAAAAATCAATTAAGGGAAGTGGATGTGGCTCAAGTGATTGGGCTCCCGTCTACCATATAGGAGGTCCAGGGTTCAATTCCCAGGGCCTCCTGGTGAAGGCAAGCTGGCCCACGCAGAGAGCTGGCCTGTGCAGGAGTGCTGGCCCGCGCAGGAGTACTGGCCAAAGCAGAGAGTTGGTGCAGCAAGATGACGCAACAAAAAGAGACACAGAAGAGAGACAATGAGAGACTCAGCAGACCAGGGAGCTGAGGTGATGCAAGAGACTGAGCACCTCTCTCCACTCCGGAAAGTCCCAGGATTGGTTCCCAGTGTCGCCTAAAGAGAAGACAAGCAGACACAGAAGAACACACAGAGAGCAGACAGCGAGGGCAAAACAAGGGGCAGGGGGTGGTGGAAATAAATCTTTTAAAAAAATCAATTAAGGTCAGAGCAAATTCTTGTTGAGTGACACACGAACAAGTCTATCATACTCAAAAGTCATGGTCTAAGAGAATGGTCACAGAATAGCTAGTATGACAAGGAAAACAGAGAAATCATATTTCTGAGCCTCTTTTGCTTTTATTACCCTCAAATCTTTCCTCCTCTCTTCCATTAGGAAGAAGACTCTCTCTTTGTGACTATGAATGACTGTATGGTTGAAAGGAAACTTCATCAACACTGCTACTCTGCATATGATAGTTAGGCTGCCAGACCTGGATGGACTCCAGTTTGGCAATAATTTCCCTGTGATCTTAAGGACCAGATCTGCTGCAAGGTTCAAGGATAAAGGTTAGAAAAGACTTCATCCAAGGAAGGGGGGTGTAAGATAACTGGTGGTATATAAGAGGCAGGCCCAGTCTCGGATTTCTCTTTCTTCTAACCCCAGGACCCTCTAGAAGAGTACCTGAAATACTATTTATTTTACAATATGAAAATTATATCTGGACTCCTTTGGAGCTACTGTGATATCCTTATTCTTTCTTCAAAGTGGAACCTCAATCTCCTGAAGACTGAGTTTGTACTTCTTTTTGGCATTATAACCCAATTACAGGAGTGTCCTCTAGGTGTCAGTGGGGCCATTCTCTTATTGCTTATGGTGTAGTGTGTAATCAGCTCAGAACTATAGAAGGTTAATCACTAAAATCTTCCTTATTTGGAGTCTTTATTGGCCCAAGTGTCCTCTCTTTCCATTGCAGTCTTTCCTGGTGCATACTTTGTTTCTCCTTTAATTTTTTCTGCTCTCAAATCTTCTGATAAGAACAACTGACCTTGAGTCAACTGGAAAGTTTTTCACCATCTGAAGGTGCCAATGATCCTTTACCTACTCAGCAGGTTTCTGGTGGATAGCTGATCTTTTCCTATTTCTTCACTGTTGAAATCTAACCTTAACCCGTTTCACTGCTTCCAACTTACTCTCACTTTCATATATCTCTGACATTAAAGAATCTTTTTACATACAGGATAAACTCTCCTTAGGAAAGACTGTCAGTTTTTATGAACTTTGTATAAGCATCATTACATGTTTTTTTACTGAACCTAACATAACAGACTTTAGGCTCAAAGATTTGGAACTTGAAACACCTAAAAGATACTGAATTGTGGATGAATAAATATTTTAATATGTGCCCAGCTTACCACTGATTTTATCAGGCTCAAGGCTATTCATCACAATAACACTTACATGTGGAGAGAACTATGAGCAGTCTATAGGCAGACTGATGGATTGGAAATTCACTTAAATGTCCAGTCTAACTGAAAATACTATTGACTCTATAGCATAATTAATTAACAATAGTTAGAATCTGCATTGAACATTCCCCAAATCAAAAATATTTCAAAGCAAAAAAGTTCCCTTAAGATCTGACTGGTTTAACCTCAGAACCTGCTGTACAGGGTTCTAGAAAGAAGGGCCAGGGAACTAACATTGAACAATAGAATATATATGTTATCTCATTTAACAGTCACAATAACTCTATGCAGTAGGTCTTACTGTTACCATTTTACACATGAGAAAATAGGCACAGAGAGATTAAATAACTAGCCCAAGGCCTTATAGCTAATAAATGATAGTGCCAGTATTCAAACCAAGGTCTTTCTGGTTCCAATCCCTGTGATGCTGCCACCCAGGATAATGCATGAGATCAAGACTGGGTGGTACTGTGACCCACAAGTTCTTTCTTTTTTTCCATTAACCTATACATTTTGGAAACCTTTTGGCAAAAAAGGCAATATTCTAAACCAACTTAATGGCTTCCCATAGAGAATTATTGAGTCTTCCTAGCAAGAATGAAGGTATTTCAGGACATACATGTGGAATAAGAAAATGAGTATTAGAAAAACACACAGTATTTGGTATATATCTAAACAGATTATGTTGGACTAGCAGTGCTTACAGATGAAAAAAATTAGAAATGCCTCTGGGAATCGATTTTTTGCCCACTACAAGTTTCCAGGTAGCTAGAGAATTATGTGATAGTTGGAACTTAAGAACTGACAGCACAACTTGGAATAGGAGCACCAGGAACCTTTTTCAAAATCATCAAAGATACTTGTTTATACTGACTTTAGTTTTTGACCTGCAGACCTGATAGGGTCACAAAATAAAAACTCTGCCCACCAATAGATAGGAGCTAGTCTGATTTCTTAAGTGAAATAGATTTGCCTCTACTAGTGATAGCAATAGTAGGCTCTGGGTTATAAAATATTGGGTGTGATATATTGATAGATCTAGAGATGCCACATGAATTACTTCTAGAAACAATCAAAACCAAAACCTTAGAACCCCAACTCAACAACTCAAGTTCATCCCAAAGATAACAAAACATACCCATCAAATGAAATAAAATAAACCAACAAAAATATAACAATAAAACAAAATAAAAGCCATACCCATCAAGAATTGATTCACGGCAACAGTAGAGGTTGTCAAATTTTTGTTTGGTGACTGAGTCATTGACATTCATGGCTGGAACACACAGCTTCCCAGCCTTGGATAGCTGGTACAGCCTGAGGATGAGACAAATTAGGAACATAAAACAATGAGATATTGCAATCAGTTTCGTATCAAATCCCAAAAATATGTTGGTTGAGCATGAGAGCATGAGATTTGACTAGTCTCATCCTATTATGTGAATACAGAGAAATAAAGAATATCTTTCTAGAGTCTGTATATAGCTTAGACAAAAGATCTCAGTCAAAAACCATGCGGAGAAAATTCTTGATCCAACTCTAATTTTTAAGGACTTAAATATAAAAAATTCAATTGCATCATATTAATTTTATTCCTTTTAATTATAAAAGAAGTAACTTTAAGTACTATTTTTAAAATAATGCATAGTCCCACCACTCTAATGCAATAATTTTAATTTTCAAATAAACTTAATTTTATAATCTCAATATACATACATGTAAATATGTATATCTATTTACATTTATCATAATTATTTGCAAGATTCTACATGGCACTCTTATTTATACATTTTGATGTCTGTATAAGACTTCATTATCGTTTACTTAACTTCTGTGGAGGAACTGTTAACGTTATTTTCTCCTTACCTCTTTTGCTATTGCCTGACACTGCAACAAACAGATTCAAGGTATAGTTTTGTTTCCATTTGCTTTTTTTTTTTTTTAGGGTACATAGCCAAGAATGGGATTACAGGGTCAAGGCATATGAACAATGTGAATCAACTTACAATGCCTTTTATTCGCTGATTGAACCAACATTTACTGAGAATCTGCTATATGCACTGTGCCAGGTGCTAGAGTTAATATGATGAGAAAGTTAGATATAGTATTTGTCCTCACAGAATATATAGTCAAAAGTTTTGGTAATACATGGTAATGATGGTGGTACAACACTGTGAATGTAATTAACACCACTGAACTTATAATTGTAAGTGGATAAAATGGGAAATTTTAGGTTATATATATGTTGCCAGTATAAAATTTTTTAAAGAGAGAGAAGAGTTTTCTCAATGAAATTTTGAAATGTATAGATAAGAAATTATGTTAATTTATTCTTTCCTATGAAAAATACAAAAAATAGCACCTCACATTTATTCTGGCAAAAAGATGTTTTTATTGGAATGATTATAAACAAGACTCCAAGACATAGAGAAGATATTAAAATAAAACATGAAATACTTACAACAACAAAAAGGTATTTCTCAAACAGGAAGCCATTGAAATTTAACATAGTACAAATCTCTGTTGCGTAGGACTAGCTTAGCACTCTAAGATATTTACCAACCCTGACCCTTAAAAGTAAATGGTAATAGTCCTCTCTAGTAATTATGATAACCGAAAACCCTTCAGACATTTCCAAATATCCTTTTTTCCCCTGAGATGGCTCCCTCTGCTTGTTGTTTTTGCTCGTTGCCTGCTTGTTGTTTTTTGCTCTTTGTCTGCTCATTGTCTGTTTGTTTTTTCTTTAGGTGGCACCAGGAACCAAACCCAGGACCTCCTATGACAAATATCCTTTATGAAGAGGGGTTCCACCTTCAGTTGAGAACTACTAAAGTCCTGGTAATATAAGAGTATATTAGTCTTACCTTTATCTTGTCAGACTGGGTATTAAAATTAATTCTTTTTCCAATTTATTTCTGGAGTACTTTTAAGACATTATCTGATAAATCAAGCCATTTCTAATAAGTTAATGGATGAAAGAACTGTGAGGATCCAGATTAAAAAAGGAGTTTTATTTTAAGTAACAAACCAAGTCAACTAAAAATTAGGACTAGGCTTTTTATTCAAAATTCATCCCTTTCTAAAAGTCTCAAGGTATATTATAGTCCTTAGTTTTATATATTTAAAAGTCACAATATACTTAAGTATTGATAGTAGCTTATTCAGAATTTACTTCTCCAAAACTATTATTTTATGCTTTTAGTTCTTTTTGGTTAAAAAACAGTAAACAGGAATGATTTCAGTTTTTACTTTGGGAATTACTGATCATTTGAGAAACAAAACCCTACATCCTTGCTTTTTATGTAATGTAAGGCACACGTTTTTGTCTGTTTTGTCCACTGCAATCCCTAGTACCTAGCACCTACAGTGGTTCCTGGCTTATTGTAAATGCTCAATAAATATTTGTTGTATAAATGAATTAGGACAGTTATTGCATTACAACAACTTCAAAACATGAGGACCCCAGCTGTTTAGGTTTGTTATTTGTGTTAACTTAAAAAAATAAACAAGTACACAGACTCAGATCTGGTTTCCTCACAACAGTTTCCAACTTTTAATGTACTGTATTCTATAGGTAATGTATAATAAGATAATGTATAATAAGATTATATAGGCTGCATAAAACCTTACCTATGGACTCCAGTAACACTCTCCTCTACTATGCCTTTGATTTTCTTAAACATGTTGGGATACTTCTTATAAATCCAATGAGTAAGATCCCCTCCATCATCCAAGATCTGTAATAACAAGTATCAATTATTTCATTTTGCTGAAGGCTCAAAGAATCCAGTGCTTCTCTGGGTCTTGTAAACTAATATCTAGTGACCAATATACAAATATTTAAAATCTCCCATATGGTTATACAAAGTAACTTAAAGCCAGAGCTAACGCAATAATACCAAACAATTACTAAACTGAAGTAAAAGACAATGAGGGGTGAAAGATCAATTGTAATTCTCAAAGCCAACTGATCTTCCCACATGACATACCTACTATATCAAAATACACAGCAACCCAGATGAGGAACTTCTCATAGATCAATAGCTTAAGTGGTTATCTAGACCACTCCTTGAATATACTGTAGATATTCAGGAAGCCTAAATCTGAAATTAGCAGATTTCTATTGCTTAAATTTAGGACTTTAAATATATTCAGTCAAGGCTTAGTTTAGATAAAAGGACAGATAATTAGTCTCCCTCCCAGAACAATGCCTTATAAAACTATATTCATTAATCCTTACTTCTCCCAAAGTAAGACACTCTCCTACTCAATATGTCAGGCAGCACTCAGGGTTTTGCGTGGTACAACCTCACATGCTATATTAGCCAAATTAAAAATAACTGAGAAACTGTGCAGCATGTAGGTGTACAAGCATGCTTCTGAACAACCCATCACTATTTCAGGTTAGGATTAAAGATAAATTCAATGCTGTGCCACTGGAACTTTCATCAGCAGAGGGAAGTTTCTGAATTTTAAATAAGCTAAGGCAGGACTAGTTTAGACTACTATCAGGCACTAGGCTGTGGCACCTCAGACCTTCACCTGGATATTAGAAGCACTTAGCAGAACTTTCCAAATTGTTACTCATCCTCCTGGAAAGTCTCCACAGAACTGAGTTGCCCTCTGCTGGCATGCTCCCATTTTGCAGTCCCATCAATTTTCAACTCCCCTAACAAGTACCAAAATGCCACTCTGGACCCCAGAGTACACAAAATCCCCAACCTCATGTCTACCTCCTGATCTCTTTCTTGCTCCTGCTCCTGCTGTTGATCTGTTTTCTCTGACTCAGCTAAACCTTGTCTGAAAGCAGGGATCCAAGGCAGGACTTTCATTAAAACGCTTGCACATGCTCCATACTACAAGTTAGTGCTCCATTATTTCCCTAGCAGAAGCCATCACAATAGATGCCCTAGGAAACGGAAAGGCTCTTCTGGGTTTCCCTCTCCCTTTCTGCATATATGGAATCCCTCATGGAGTTTTTCGTTGCAGCCTCTGATCCCTAGCCACAAAAAGATATGAGACAAAGAACAAAAAAGAACAATAACAAAAAGATATGAGACAAAAAAGGCTGAAAAATTGGAAGTTCTGCTTTATAAGTCCCACTATTCTTGTCCATGTTTCCCCTATAACAAAGTTATCTAATAGAGGCAGGTAGCTGGCATCCCTAATATTTATTTAATGAATGCAGCCCATAATTCTCACCATGTAATTCGAGTGCAAAAATTTTTTGTGACCAGAGAATCTTCCTGAAGTTAGAAAGCAAGGGAAAGTACTAGATCTTGATAGGGTCCAAAGAGGTACAGGTCCTGTTTTCTGGGGTGACAATTTTTTTTTTGTCCTTGTCTTACTCTCTTCATTCACCTTTCCAGCAGTTTGTGCTGGCTCTTCAGTTTGTCAAAGCTCTCTGGGCACAATTCCATGTGCTCTCTATGTTCATGACTATAAAATTAATGTTTTCTTCCCAGGAGAAACCCTTTGGCACATCTTCTTTAGTATCTGTCAGTTATATTCCCTCATGTTACTATCAAACTGTGTTATAATGAGATAACCCATCTTCCAGCCATGAATGCCCCCACTTTAGGATATGAAAGCTTTAACCCAGCTTCCTCAAACCACCTCTTGGTGCAATGTGACCTAGATCACAGAATCCAGAAAGAGGCTGCTTTTCTCTGCCATGTAACAGGTGAGTCCTGCTCTCCAGTCTTTGGCAGCAAGCCATGGTTGGACTAAAGCTTTAAGGATTAATTTTTCTTTATTTTTCTTTATTTTTATTTTTACCGGGAGGTCCCGGGAATCGAACCCAGGTCCCTCCATATGGGAGACGGACACCCAACCATTTGAGCCACATCCACCTCCCATAATTTTTCTTTTGATTCCTTAATTTCTCCCCTCATTAATATGAACAAATATTTGCAAAGTAAAAATGCCTCATACTTTGTGCAGCTTTTTGCCTTGTTTTGTGAATCTAATGTGCTATTAGCTGCAAGAACTTATTTATTTTAAAACAGAAATAAAAATAAAAATACAGCAAAAATGGAAAATCCAAAATGTTGCCTGGTAATATTTTGTAAGGTGGAAAATGGAAAAAGAGAAGAAATTTCAACTTGGAATATCTTCAGATTTTCCATAAATTCAGTATCTGGATCCTAGATAGAAAGCTAAGTAATATAGGAACTGTGGGTTTTTTCTTTTTTGGGGGTTTGGAGGTAGGGGTGGGAGAGGTGGGGGGTTGGTGGTGAGAGAATGGAAACTCATTACTGTCACTTTTTAATAGCTATGTGTGATCCTTGAGCAGAATTTTAATGTTACTGATGAATAGTAATGCTTCTAAGATCAGCACCAACACTTAAGCCAGTTTAAAGATATGAAGAGGTTCAACTCTCTTGTGGCACCCTAAGCATAAACAATGAGTTCTGCTGGAAATCCAGGTACATCACACAGAAAGGGAGCCATTTTCCTTCCTTCTGGTTGGGAACCGCTCTCCCAGGTCATGGCCTCCCTGCCCCACCCCAAACTCCTATAGAACTGTGTTAGCAGAAATCTGACCAACCAACCATGTTTGGCTGCCAGCCCTCCACATTCACACATCTATCAATGCACCACCAGAAGTCATCTTCTGACTCTCCTTTCCAGGCAAAGACAGGAAATCCTGAAAACAAAGAACAAAGAGAAACCATTAAAGCCTTAAAAAAGGGCTAGCCCCAAATTTTGGCAATAAGATGATGGTTTTCCCCAATTCCAAACTTTATCAGTCTGCTATGCTCCTTAGATTCACATTTCTTCACTGATTAGCATTGCCTTCAGCCTCTGCATCCATTCTGTGGGTCTTGTTAGCCCAAAGGGGACAAATAAAAGGGAAAAGGAGTATAATGCGTAAAAAAATATGACTAAAGGGGAAAAATAAGAAACCAGAAATCAGTACTTCTTGACCTAGTCAAACTGAAATCCTCATTTTCTCCCAACTAAACTTCGATCTGTCTTGTTTCTGTGCTTTAATCATCCCACTCTCTTTACCAGGAAAATTCTTATACTCTTCTCCTCCTATTAAAACATCCCTATACTTCATGGCCCAGTTCAAGCATAACAGTCTTAAGTGAATCCTGATTAACTCAGCTGGAAGTGATCTCTCAAGGGATCTGAACTTTTATAAGCCCCTCATTTGTGTACTGAGGATGGATTTATGATCTGTTGTGGCATTTATCACATGTCTTTGTATTAGCAATATTTATATGTGTGTCTCATGTTCTCAACTACAACATAAGATTCTGAGGGCAAAGACATCTTATTTGTCCTTCTATCTTTTATTTTATTTTTTATTTTTTTTAAAGATTTATTTATTTTATTTATTTATCCCCCCCTTGCCGCTTGTGTTGCTGTGTCCATTCGCTGCGTGTCTTCTCTGTGTCTGCTTATCTCCCCCTTGCTGTGAGGTCTTGCCGTATCAGCCCACAGCGCCGCGCGAGCCGGCCTGCCCTCACAAGGAGGTGCCGGGAAGCGAACCCGGGGCCTCTCATATGGTAAACAGG